>CAUYQV010039896.1:0-58830 GCA_963574575.1 Galagoides demidoff | reverse complement strand
CTGCTGGGATAATAAGACTTAGTGATGGGCAAGACTATGCAGCGTATCTGCATAGCCATGCCATGCATTTTGGCACAGAGTGTAAGACATCCCCTGAAAATAAGCCCTAGTGTGTCTTCTTGAGAAAAAAAAATATATAAGACAATGTCTTATTTTGGGGGAAACACAGAAATTTGTCCCTCAATAGAAGGCATAGAGATTATATGCTAATTGTCAGATTTTAAAATGGGCACTGCTCAGAAATAATCGACAGACTTTAAGTTACAAACAAATACCTGTGTTTCATTAGTCAACACACATAGGAATAGGTGATTTTTAGTTATCTGATTTGCAATAACGTTGAAGTAGTATTCATTCCCAGACATTATAGAAAGAAAATTCAGAATATTTTTCAGTGTAACATATAGGCGCTTTCTCTTAGCCAAATATAGTGACAACTTTAAATTTTCCTTTAATATAACAATTCTAGTTATGCAAATATATTTTAATTAAATAAAAATTATAGCAAAGTTTGCATAAAAACGTATAATCAGAACAAAATGGAAAAACTAGAAAGCAAAATGAAAACAAACAATAAAATTTTCCAATCCAAATCTCTAGGCTTATAACTTTTCTTAGAGCTTCCTCAGAATATTTTTCGTCTTTCTCAGAGTTCCCTAGATCCAGTTTTTTTGCTCTGTTCTCACTTTATCTAACATTCTGGTTTATATTTCATTAAGAGTCAATGAGTTTTCCTACACTAAAAGTGGTTTCGCATTCTAATTTATGATTGTACTAAGTATCAAGTATCTATCTTCCACTTTCTGATACATTCAAACTTTTCCCAAAAGCTGCAAACCTTCTCTATGTGGCTTCTTTGATCACTTTTAATTTGAACCTGAAGGGGATACACACTCAAAAAGTACTGCAAAACGGACAAAATTTTGTTACTTAGAACAGCGTAAGTTCAATACTGTGAAAACATTACATTTCTCTTTTACTCATTTTTCATACGGTAATATTATTGTCAGTCATTGCAACACATTTAATAGGTAACTGAGGTTACTATGTATCAGGAAAAGGTTTTTAGGCCCTTTCCCTTAAAAAGGTGACTTTTCGAGAAAGTACAGTAATGATTCCAATAACTATAAAAAATTATATCACTGAAAAATCTTTAGTTCTTCCTCCTTCTTGGAAAATGGCATTTCCTCTCTTTTGGTGAAAATAAAAATGTTAATAAGAAATAATAACGTGCACAATCATATAAAATGTAGACGCAATTTCTATTCATTATGTGTGAAAGGGGAGACAGGAAATGTAGTTAAAGAATAAAAAAGTAACACAAGAAATGTAAGGTCAGCTGCATCAAGGGCTATTTCTCACAGCACAGTACCGTTATTAAGTATTCTAAATTCATTCAACCATGGTACAATGGAAATGTTTCTGGAAGTAAATAACATTCTTATTCACTTTATAATTCAAATCTCTTGGAATTACTAAGAGTTCTGACTGTGCCATGAAACAATTTTTATCCTTTTCTTCTTTTTCATAATGGAAAGTTCTCAGCACTCACCTACAGACTGGATGCCCCATGCAAGAAATAGAGTTCGGCATTGGGGATATGAAGCAAGCCCCAGAAATTGTAGTCTACCCTCCTATCAATGACCCATTATTCTCAGAGTTCCTTCCCTTATCTTTGTCTAAAGCAATATGCCAAGGATTTTGCAAATTCTCTGTTTAGCAATGTGCCAGGCATCTCAAAAATATTACCTTATTCAATCAACCCATTTTATAAGGATGCAGTCTGAGGCTCAGAAAGCTCAGAGACTGTATTCAAGGCCATACAGGGAATAAGTGGTAGCATGTGCTTTCTCTGACTCAAAACTCTATTCCTTTTAGTGTGACTTAGAAGAAAAGCATTTTTATGATTTTTTCAATGGCTTAATGTTGAGATGGATTCCATTGAATTGGCGTTAGAACAGACTTTTAACGGCAAATAATCTACTGTGGTGCATCTTTCCTTAGGATAGGATTTGTGGAAGCTGAAAACACAAACACCTATGAAGATTCATGGAAATAGTTCCAGGACTGCAAATCCTGAAGAATGCACAAAGCAAATCTGCCTGTTACCTACCTGGGAAAACTAATCAAAGCAAATTAATTATCGGTACAAGAAAGCTTGCTAGAGCTTGATTCTGGTATGTGCTCAATGTTAGGTTTATTGAAAGAAAACCTCAAACCTGGGATTCTGACATATAAAACAGAGAAATTGCCCTTGGTTGAATCTCTGTGCATCTAGTACAGGGCACTTGGCTGAGCTATTTATATGCAAATTGAGTAAACTTTCTATACCACAAAGACCTAGTAATTAAAACACTAGTTATTTAAAATGTATAGTACAAAACAATTTTAAAAAATAAAATGCATAGTAAAATTTTTAGTTTATAAAACATACTCTAAAAACATTGTACCTTAAATGCTGATAAACAAGGCACAATATTAATATTTTAATATCATATTACATGTTTATCTTCTTCCTTTTGGCCTAGGAAGTTGTACTTTAAAGACTTCCTGGAAATGAGTGACCAAAGTGAATAAAACCTGCCAGCATATTTGTAACAAATGTTCTCTCTTGATTTATAAAGCAAAACCAGGGTTTCAAACTATAGGGTGTATAAGAATTACCTATGAACCTTGCCATAGCTGCAGATACCTGGATTCCTCCTAAGGACATTTTGATATAGTAATTTTGATATAGTAGAAGTTCTCTGAAGCCAAGGGATCTGCCATGTAACAAATGTTGCAGGTAATTCTGATGAAAGTAATCCCAGAATATATTTTCTAGAACTCTGCTTTATAAAATACTGACTGGTTCATGAAATATTAACCTAAGTGGCTTTTTCACATTCTTGGCAGTTCTTCAATGTCGTCCTAATCTTTGCAGTGAAATTTTCATGTAGTGGCCAAATTTTCAATTAAACACAATTCTATTCAAATTTAAATCAGACACATCATTAATCACAGCTGCTAAACCTACTGGTTCGATGTTCCACTTCAGAGTTTCCTCATTTTGGTGATGAATTAAGAGATTCCTGGCAAGTGTGCTTACCTACCTGTTCGTAGCTATCACCAGCGTTAAAGAGTATGTGATCCTCAGATGCTGAAGCTGCAAAGAGAAAGCAAGACAGAGGTACCAGGAGAAACGTGCCAGACACTTAGGCCAAGCAAAGGTACATCCCAAATCAGATGATTGGATTGATCATCTAATTCTCTACTTTTTCAACTAAAGGATCTCCATTTTGTCAGAATGGCTCAAATTCAGAATGGAGATGGAACGTGATTCCACACCAGCAGCCACAACAAACATAATTATAATTAAACACAGTATCTACAACAGTAGGTCTCAAGAGCTGATGAGTGCCAGGTAAGGAAAGGTACACAACACACATTTTATCACGAATTTTAAGTTCAAAACTACTGTACAATGTAGGAAAAAGTACAACACATATTTGCTGAGTAAGAAAATTTAGGTTAACCAAATGCACAAGAAAACTAGTGGTAACTTAGACTGCAAGTTTACAAATGCGCCATAAGAGCTACAACTAGCAAAGTGACCTGAGCGTACTCTCTTTCCCCTAAAAAAAAAAAAAAAAGAAAAGAAAAAAAAACCTATGTGGGAAATAAAATTAATCAGAGCAAGGAGAGTTAGTTGAATGAAACTGATAGTTAATGACATCAAGCTATGATAGCCTGAGGCAGCCACGGCAGTGCTGGGGAAGGCAGACAGACTTTCCTCCTCAGCGCGCCCTTTCTTTACTCGCAGGCCGACTGCATTATCTTCATGTGAATGTCATTGATCCACCCCATCTCCCTTCCACTCATTTGCTCCCGAGTAGCCCCCAATCACTATGATCAGGTGGGCTTTTCTCAAACCTCCTTTAGGATAAACTGAGAGACCATGTCACAGGATGAATTAATTCAACAAATGACTGACCTACATTAGTTATTGATCCTCACCAGAATGTTTTCCAGGGATTAACATTTCCATATTTCAAAAGCCTCTCACCTGTTCCGATCAACTTATGACATAAGAAACCAGACAATGCAATAAGGACCCTAACCTATGGTGAAAAATAATGCACAACCTTATTTAATCAATGGATAAGTATTTTTGAGTGTTTACTTCGTGTGAGACAATGTGCCCAGCAATGTGCCCAGTGCTAATGCACTGACTGCGGGCTGTAAACATTTGTCTCTACTACTAGAGTACGCTGGCCAGTGGAAACTGGCAAAGAGTTGACTCAGTCATACCACATATAAAACAACTAAACAACCAAACAAAAACCAAAAAGCTGGCTGTGACTACAAAGATCTCTAGTATTCACCTTAATGTTTTGATGTTTTTTCTGATTTATTTATTTTAGAGTTGTTTCTTTACAAAAACACTCTAAGTACAGAGAGCTCCATTGTACCCCTTCCTCAGCTTTTCCTACCCTTAGCGTCCTCTATTACTGTGGTCCATTTGCCTCAGTGAAGGAGCCAACATGAGCACAGAATCAGTGCTCTTATGCCCTTTATTTAGAGTTCCCTGGTTTTTCCCCCCTACCCTGTTCTTATTTCAGGACTCCTTTCGGGATACCACATCATGCTCAGTCCTTATGTCTCCTCGAGTGTGTGATAGTTGGTCATATTTGTCTTGCTATTTGAGGACCTGGACAGTTTTGAATAGCATTGGGAAGGTATTTTGTAGAATATTCTCAATTTGTCTGATGTTTTTTTCACACTTATGCTGAGATTAGACGTTTTTGAGAACGAGACTCAGGAGATGAAGCAGCATTTTTATCACACATCACCTTCATCCTGCATGGTAAGTGACAAATGGAGCAAAGCATGGCCAATGGCGCAGTGAGTGCGCCCTCGGACCAGACGGGCTTCCAGGCTGTGGGGTCCTCAGCTCAAAACCGACTATTTTTGTCACTTCTCGTATAGACGTCATTCGTGTCCTGCAGGACATGTTTAACAGACTACCTGAGTGGAAATGTAGATAAGCACCCTCTGGAAAGAATGAACCGTGTACTGCTAGGCCCTCCTTTGACCCCATTTGTCCTGTCTCAGAAGAAACCACAGGGTATGGTCCTATCTATACCACTGTTATGTTGCCCCTTCAGAAATGAGATAGCGGTTTGGTGAACAGCATGATTTTACTCCATTTCTACATCTATCCTACTACATGGCAAAACAGCAGCAATGAAATAGCTTTTAGGACTCTGAACACTCACTGATTATTTCTGCAATGTAAACAACCATAACAAACAATAGAAGGGGCCTGCTAATATTTGGAGCCATGATACTAGATTCCCCACATTAAACCAGAAATCCAAGTCTCATCGTTTTTTTAGGCAGATACTGGGGGGCCAACAAGATTTTGCCAAGTTTTAAAAATCTCATTGACTTTTTTCCTCTTTTAGTGGTGGGATTAAATCTGATCACCAAGTTCTATTTTAACATCACTGATTAAATTTTTAGGGGCGTTTTCAGTCTAACAGGCCACTAGGGAGAAGCAAAGCAAATTCCTTTTGTGACGCAAGTATAAAGTCCTAGTGACGTGGCTCCAGATACTACCTGCGAGGTCTCCATGAATTAGTGGTGCCAATTTGGGAACAGTATGTCAAATCTTGTGAGTCACTCACATAGCAGGATGTGTGGCAAGGTGGGGGCAAAAGGAGGATTGTGAATAGAATCTCTTGCATACACATTGAGTATTTTCTGCAGAAGAGGATGGAATTTTTTATTTATATAACTCACCTCAAAACTAATATCAAGAAAGTAAATGAGTTCTGGTTTGTCACGCATGGTGGAGTATTGTTACAGACGTGTCTAGGTACAAATTCCTACACCGTGACTTAATAGCTGTCTCACCTCACTGAGTAACCTCTCTCAGTCTCCATTTTCTTGTGAATAAAACCTTTTTAGAGTCAATCTGATGGCTTTAAACTACCTAGCAGTTCCTAGTAGATAATTCAAGCTCCATAAGTGGTGATCATTTTTATTTTTCAAGAAACATTCATATCAGCCAAGTGTAGACTCTTATGCCTATAATCCCAGAACATAGGGAGACCATGGCAGGAGTATCACCTGAGCCCAGGAGTTCAGTACCGGATTGAGCATCATGGAAAGACTCTGTATCTAAGAAAAATAAAACAAATTAGCTGAACATGGGGGTAGGCACTTGTAGTCCTAGCTAATTGGAGGTTGAGGGCAGAGTATTCCTTGAGCTCAGGAGTCTGAGGTTATAGTGGGCTATGATGTACTCTATCCTGGGCAACAGAAGGAGACACTGTCTCAACCAATCAACAAGAAAAACCACGTGTTTTCCTATTCTCACACTCAATACAACATAGAAAACTTCTGGTCACCAAAATTTGTGATTTCTACCTACCAATAACCAATTTTCCAGAGGATACTAGTTGGATATCTCATAATCCAATTCAATTCTCACATTGTCTACCTAGAGATAGTGTCAGCTCTTATAGGTTAAGGACTCAGTCCCACCTCCCATGAGACTGACCCCCAGTTTAGGGATCCCCCAATTTAGAGACCAATTACAAGCCCCAGGTTTTGGTCTCTGATTCTGAACAACCAGCCATAAATCAATTTCCGTGATCCATTCCTTAAGTTACATTGATTTATCAGGGCAGCTCTCAGAACTCAGGGAAACATCTCACTTACTGTTTTCTATTTATTATGAAGGATATTACAAAGGATACAGATAGACAGTCAAATGGAAGACATGCAGAGAGCAAGGTGTGTAAGAAGGAACCAGGAGCTTTCGTATTTTCTCCAGGAACACCAACTTTCATGCCCCTCATGTGCTCAGCAAATGGAAGTCTCTGGGCCCCACAGCTCTGGCGTCTTTATGGAGGCTCCATCACATAGGCACAATTGCTTATTCACTCAGTCTCTATAATTTTTCTCCTTTCTGGAGGACAGAGGTAGAGCTGAAAGTTCCAAGATTCTAATCATGGCTTAATCTTTCTGGTGACCATCTCCTATTCTGGGGCCTACCAAGAGTTATCTTGTTAGAATAAAAGATGTCCCCAATACCCAGGAAATTCCAAGGAATCCTGTTCTTCCCTGGAACAGAGGTCCAAGATGAAATATTAAAAGAAAAGAAAACCCTAGAATCCCCCATTGTTCAGGAAATTATACGGGTTTTAAGAGCTCTGTTCCAGAAACCAGAGGCAGAAACTATATATATAGTATAAAATATATATTTGTTGTTGCGGTTATAACAAAATATCACCACTACCTTACAAATACCTACCTCAGTATTAGACCCGAGTGAGACAAAAATGAATAACTATATATTCTCTGTACCCAAGAGTGTCTTAACCAGGGTCTACTCTTGTGACTTAACTGAAAAAACTACAATGAACCAATATTTAAAGGAGTAGAGGTAAGGGAATCAACAAAAATTAATAGTCCTTCATAATAAAACTGTGTGTGTGTGTGTGTGTATGTGTATGTGTTTCTCTTACTCCAGAGAAAACTAATACAACTCTGAGTTTTCTTGGAGTTTATTTCTTAACCTCTGGCACGCGTGGGTTGTTCTAGGGCATCTAGTTGCTAATCCCCAGGCCCAATTACCACGAATAACATCCAAGAGATAATTCATTTCTCAGAATTTCTTTAATTCCAAAGATATTTTAAACATACCATTTCAGATCAAAATTTAGCCACTTCACACTTATTATGTATGATATATTCATTCATATAAAAACAAGTTATTTTCCTGTGTCACTTAAAGGAACAAATTAAAGTTCTAGAAATAAACGTAAGAAAAGCAAATGCTTTAAAAGACTTATTGGTTAGAATGTTAGAAACTATGTTTAGAATGCTGTCTCCTAAAAAAAGTCTGTCTAAGAAAATTCATCAGGAACTGCGGCAAAATGTTATCCTTCTATGAACACAAATTCACATTATTTGTTCCTGAAATAAATTCAAAATCCCTCCACTTGCTCTATCGAAAGACTCTGTAGATGGACTTGCAGTCTTCTAGGATTCAGGGACTCTGTTGTTGGACATGGAGGCTTTTTGGTCATCTAAGGACACTTGGAAGACTCTCATAATTGGCCTTATCCACATCATAATCATTTACATCTTTAAAATTAAATGTTGGTCTCCTATATTCCATATTTATAAACACCTGCATATACAGAAATACATACTTCTTTTCCTCATAGTTTACAGTCGGAGATTGGAACAGTTTGGCCTCATCACTATTGAAAATGTGCATTCATTCATCACTGATGGTTTCCATAGAGAAATGACAACATTTAAAAGGCATAATTGGGCGATAGCTTAAGGAGATGCTCGTGCAGGATATTTTTGTTCAAAGACACAAAAAATTGGCAGCTATTCTTGTGCAACTTGGTGAAGCAGGGAGGCACTGCTTAAATGTATCCATCAGTTCTCACAGGCTTCCCTGACCTTGTCTAATAGTTCCCTAATGAGACTACTGATAAAATTGCAGTCTGGTTTCTCAAGTGTGCCAAAGCTCCTAATAGCCTCCTCAGCTCGAAAATGCGTGATTCTCTAAGTTCGTCTTCTTGATTCCCTTTTCTCTGGTTTCTGTCCCCTCAAAAAACCTCGCCTAACTAACCTTGAGAAAAGTAATTATGCCCTCACTATTGATTAGGAAGGATCCATATTTAATTATGTGTAACATGTTCCACTATCAAACTTTCAGCTCTACTCACCAGTGCCTAGTGAGGCCTATTGTAATGTACTGTATCAGTCATTTGGTTAATGATCTTCCTTACAAGGTGTTGAATTTTCCCCAGTGCCTGTATTTTATGAAAATTTGGTCATATCTTAAGGTCAAGGCTGGACCCTGTCATGAGGTCTGCCTTAAAGAATGTTTCTTTAATGCAAAGGGAACAATTGGTAAGGGTATTTGCATGTTTTACAGCAGCCCTGAGTGATTCATATGTGCCATCAAGAAAAATCCTGACATTTCAGTGCTTAAAGTTCAAATACTAGCTATGTCAAAATCAATTGCAAAGTAACAGATTCTCTCAAACCATGAATATAGCCAGTTTATTCAGAGGAAGACTGCTTTCTGCACATAGGCATTTGTATAAAACTAATGTATCTACCATTGCTTTCAACAACTGAATTGAAATTTCAGTTTTTACTTCTTGAACTATACTTCTAAATGGTACTAATGCCTTTAAATGAATTATCCTCTTTTAAGTTTGTTATGAAATATGCTAAGTGCTTTAATCAATACATTAAAATGTTCAAATACAAGATGTCATGCTGTTACAGAGCTTGGATGATATTAATGGCATCTTATAATTCAATTTTTACCAAATAATAAGTTTCCATTGATGCTTAATAAATTAATGTTTTGATATGCCATAGACATTAAAGATGTCTCAAACACTGGTCAGGGAGGGGTAATGTACAATAGGCCATAATGTTTTTAGGCAAATGAGCTCTTCTATATTTAAAATCCTGAGAGAAAACTGTAGATACATATTAGACTATTGAAATTTATTGTTATTGAGGGCTACTATAAGTACAAAAAAGAATAATTAAAATTAATGTATAAAACTTTAATGAAAATTCTGTAGTTTAGCAGTGTAATCATTAAAGACAGTAAATTATTGCTCAGAAAGTTCAATGTTAAACTATTCAATTTTATGACAGCATCAATTGAAGCTAATTATACGCAGAGATTCCTTGAAAATTCCTTGGTTTTAAATTATTGTTACTGCATCCGGTCCTACCATGGATAACGTTGAATACATTTAACTTTTTCTGTAATTTTTTTTTCTGAACCATTGGACTACATGTTAACTGGAAAAGTTAATTCACCTTGTGGAGATGAGCCCTTTACTTCCGTGAGGGAGAAAATCGAGTTACGTTTTTATGTAACAAAAAGTTTAAACATGACAATAATTTGATCAGTGTAGAAATTTTAAATTCTATGTTAGTCAGAACCGTTTTATTGAACAGTCTACATGCATCTGATCTGTCAGCATTTGTCAAATATAAGCGTATACCATGGATATAATGAAGCTCAGTTCTCAAATTTAGGAAGTTCTATTATTGAAATCATTAGGATCCTGTTTAATATAGTTTTTCACCATCAGCAAGTTTCGAAAAATTTTAAAGCTTCGCAAAAATGATCTTTTGATAGTCATTATTTTTAGCCAACAAAAATGCTTAACCCTTCATCTCACCCCTTGAGTACATGGTTTTTAGTATTCTGTATAACAAAATGGAAAGTACACACAAAACACTTCTACTACCAAAGTGTGATGGTTGCCTTGAAGAAAAGCACTGGATAATTGTTGAGTTGTGAGTGGAACAGCATAGATTTCCTTCCCTAATTCTCTCCCACAGTGTATCTGTGACTTTGATGGCTTCTAGGAGTTGTAACATCCAACTTCTTATCACAGAACATAAAAAGCTCAAAAAAACTCCTGAATTTCTTGGACTAATAATGCTGTACTCAGGACTCGGACGGTGTAGCCACAATGCATGGACACTAGCCATCATGAGCCCTGACCTCTTGAATTTTCCACTACCATCATGACCACTCTTTGTTCCTTGGAAATCAAATTCCTTGGTAGAAGCATCCAATTGGCTGAATCTAAGCCATGTGTCTTTGCCTTGAATGGTAGGGACCAGAGAAGGTCTTACCTGTCCCATGTCAGCATGGTGATTAGAGTTGGGATCCTGCCTAAACCACACAGGACTCCCAAAAGCTGTGCAGTTATGCATTGATAGAAACAAGAAATGTTCACTATGAAGTCACTTCTCTGATTAAAACTCCTCAATGTGTACCCCTGTAAGAAATTCTTACAGGGGTACAAGTGAAAGTCTCTAAGAGTAGAATCAGAATGTTTTAAAACTATAACTGAGAAAATGACATGAAGGCTGTGTTGATCAGTTTGATGGAAGTATTTCGGATTGCATGCGGAAACCCCATACTGTACCCCAGAAGTGCATTAATGTACATAATTACCATTCAATAAAATTTTAAAAAATAAATAAATAAAAAATAAAAGTATAAATATAAAAAAAAATACAAAAAGTCATAAAAACAATAGAGCTGACATGGATGCAGTGAAAACACAAAGCTTATAGACCAGTGGTGAGACTGTAAATTAGCAGAACCTCTATTGAAAACAGTATGGAGGGCGGCACCTGTGGCTGAAGGAATAAGGTGCTCGCCCCATATGCCAGAGGTGGTGGGTTCAAACACAGCCCTGGCCAAAAAAAAAAAGAAAAGAAAACAGTATGGAGATTCTTCAAGGAACTAAATGTAGATCTACCCTTCAATCCAGCAGTCCCACTACTGGGTGTCTACCCAAAGGAAAAGAAGTCATTTTATTAAAAGGACACCCACACCCAAATGTTTATCACAGTATAATTTATAATTGCAGTATAATTTACAAACTTAATTAAACTAAAAATTTTTGCATAACAAAGGAAATAATCAACAGAGTAAATAGACAATCTAGAGAGCTGGAAAAAATATTTGCAAATTATACATCCAAGCCCTGACTTCACCATTATCTATTTCATATATAAGAGATAAGGACTCAACCCAAGTATCCATCAATTGATCAGTGAATAAAGAAAATGTGTGTTATGTGTGTGTGTGTGTGTACGGTGTATATATATATATGTGTGTGTGTGTATACACCATGGTACTACTGATGGGAGGATCAGTAATATTTCATGGTGTGTATATATATGTATATATATATATATACACACACACACACACATATATGTGTATATATATCATGGAGTACTACTCATCCATGAAAAGGAACAAAAGAAAATGGAATGTTGTCTTTTACAGTAACTTGGATGGAACTGGAGAAATGGAAAAACAAAGAATACATGTTCTAACTTATAAATAGAAGCTAAATGACGAGTGTGTATGGTCACACAGAATGGTATAATGGACACTGGAAACTAAGAAGGGAGAAGGGTGGGAGAAGGATAAGGGATCAAAAATTACTTATTGGGTACAGTGTACACTATTCTGGTGACCAGTACACTAAAGCCCTGACTTCAGCATTATATATTTTATCCATGTGACAGATGATCACATCTGTCCCCTAAATCTATTGAAATTTTAAAAAGAAAGAAAATAGACATATTTTTATTACATATAGTCATCTCAATAATGGCCATTTATTTTGATGGACCTTGTCAGATCTAGTTAGATCATCATTTTTATCTCTGAAGTGATTGATGAACAGTTTATCTCAGAGCAGAAATATCATAAGCTCTGGCTTCTTATTGTTTGTTGTGTTTACATTTAGCATAGTCTTCAAAGTTTCTTTGCAGGAATATTATTAATCCATTTGCTCATTTTTTAAAGGTTAGTTTAGTTCAAACTAGATATAATAATTCATAACCCCACTTTCAATGGTGCAAGTAAAAGCTTCAGTCCACAACACTCTAAAAGCAAATGAGAGTGAAGTTGCCAGAGTCAACCCTTCCCTTTACTCACATGCACGCACGCACACATACAGAGTTCCTTTTTGCCTTGAGATGCCTCAAAGACTCTGTGTAACATGTAATCATCTGATATACACTAAAGGCATAGTGTCAGTATATTTATTTGTTACACACATAAGTAAAGTTTAGACTAAAATAAATGAGAGCTCTGGGTGGCGCCTGTGCTCAGTGAGTAGGGCACCGGCCCCATATACTGAGGGAGGTGGGTTCAAACCCAGCCCCTGCCAAACTGCAACAGAAAAATAGCTGGGCATTGTGGCAGGTGCCTGTAGTCCCAGCTACTTGGGAGGCTGAGGCAAGAGAATCACCTAAGCCCAGGAGTTGGAGGTTGCTGTGAGCTGTGACGCCACAGCAGTCTACTGAGGACGATAAAGTGAGACTCTGTCTCTAAAATAAATAAATAAATAAATAAGAGCTCAAATATTTTCTTCACTCCTCCCAGGAAGTCATCTCTCACACCATGCTGAGAAGTGTGCCTGCATCTATAGACCACTAATGGGGCCCACATTCTGCCCTGCAGGCGCACTGTGATATCTGTAAGGCCAGACTCAAGTGATCCACCAATCTGGCTGACTGTTCTTCCCTCCCTCTGCCCCTTCTTAGGCCTTCAGAAAACCCTGGGTAGCACATTCCATGACTTATGGAAAGAAGCATCCGTCCTTGAAGGAGGGGTCCTGATGAGAGCCCAGGAGACAGAACCAACTCAAGGGTCCCATTCTACAAAAGGGTTGTTTATTTATTTATTGTTTTTTATTAGGCAAGCGACAAAGTTTCTGGTAAGGTCGTAAACTACAAGAGCTTTTACAGTGGGAGCAAGGACCTCTTCTTAATCTCTGTTCCCTCAAAATTTTCTGAAATCTTTTCCACCTACAGTCTTCTTGCTGCCCTCAGCTTCCTTTCTCCATACTGATGCTCCCTTTGGATCCCAACACTGCACTTGGCTAATTCCCTAAGGTTATCTCCCATAATCCTGCTTACCCTAAACAAACTACCATCTTTCTGATCTTTTCTAAGCTAACTTTATGCTGCAATCCTAGTAATATTTTATACACTCCAGTTTGCCTTCAAAGTCCCTCAACTCTCCTATTCCCTTATCCTGGAGGATGTCTGTAATTTTCACAGGGAAATGTATCTTTTATTCTGGATCTGGATATATGTCTATTTGTCTATCTTTCTACAAGTATTTTGAATTGTATCATATGTAAGATTTTTTTGGTTTTGTACATACAGCTCTTTCAGACCTTTTCTGTACACACACGTAAAAAACAATTTTAGCATACTAAAAATAATTAGTAGGAGAATAAAAAGTAAAAATAAATAACACTTTTAGAGATAGTATAAATTATTGGGTTATTTTCACAAATTAAAAAGAGGTTAAAAAAAGCAATGATCATGTGTAATTTGGGCAGATTTTATCACATTATCACATGCAAAATGTTGTATGAATTCTAATCTATTTTTTCCTTAACCCCATTTAGGTAACAAATGCTATTTCCATTTTGGGGCTAGCAGTGAAATGGATATGAAGGGACGCTGTGTGAGGGAGATGTCTATGTGTGTGTTCTATTTAGCTGTAGAAAAATCGACCAATCAAAACCATCATCGTTGTCATCCTCTCTTGTGCTCCTCAATGCCTCCTCCTAATATTGAAATAATTGCCACCAACTTTCTTCAAGTAAGAAGTTTAAGGCAACACTCACTCAATCCACTCAGGCTGGTAAAATTTCCTAGCTAAATGGGGCAGGTGGCTCAGGCCTGTAATTCTAGCACTTTGGAGGGCAGCGATGGGAGGATCACTTGCAGCCAGGAGTTTGGGACTAGCTGGAGCAATATAGCAAGACAAAAAATAGAAAAATTAGGTGGGCCTGTGGCTCAGTGAGTAGGGCGCCGGTCTCATATACCAAGGGTGGTGGGTTCGAACACAGCCCCAGCCAAACTGCAACAAAAAAATAGCTGGGCGTTGTGGCGGGTACCTGTAGTCCCAGTTAATCTAGAAGCTGAGGCAAGAGAAAATCACCTAAGCCCAAGAGCTGGAGGTTGCTGTGAGCTGTGATGCCATGGTATTCAACCAAGGGTGACAAAGTGAGACTCTGTCTCTAAAAGAAAAAAAGAAAAATTAGCCAGGCATGGTATCATGCACCTGTAGTCCCAACTACTCAGGAGGCTGAGGCGGGAGGATTCCATGAACCCAGGAGTGTGAGGTTACAGTGAGCTATGATGACACCACTGAACTCTAGCCTGGGCAACACAGTGAGACCCTGTCTCAAAAAAAAAAGAATTTCCTATGAGACTCCTATAACATAGTGTTTGTAATACTGATGTTAGTAAACATTTTCTCTGTATGCATCTCGTAAGCTACTGCTTCATCGCTATCCTTTATGTAACAACTAAACCATACATTGCTTTTTCTTTTTTCTAGTCTTTTTTTAATTTCAAATTAATATAAAGGTACAAATGTTTAGGTTACATTGTTTTCAATTCTGAGGTAAAGTTCAAGTTGTAGTTGAGCCCTTCTTTTTTCTTTATTTTTTTTTATATTCAGATTAATATGAGAATTCTAATGATTAGGCGACATTGTTTGTGTTTCTAAGGCGAAGTTCAAGTTGTAGAACCAGCTGAGCCCTTCGACACGGGGGTGTGCTGTACACCCTCACACAATGTGTCCATCAGTTTACCAATCCCCCTTCCTCCTCTCTTTTCCTTTTCCCTCCTCCCAACCATGGATTATTTTTAAATTCGAAAGTTTGTTTTTAAATAAGAACTAAAAAATTGAATATGCAAACTCAAGTTGCCAGATCTATTTATGCATTGCAAGTGTTATTAGTTTTTGCAATTTAATTTCAGAGTACTAATTTGAGCAATACACTTTAGTGTCATTAATTCTCTCCCACATTCATCTCTTTCTTAAAAAAAATATAAAAGCAAAAATGAGAGGTTAAAATAACTATTTCTAGATTACTTTAACCAAAGAAAAAGTGTAAAGAACAGAAATTCTATTTTCAACAACAGCAAATGCTATATTACGTTAGCTTCTGAAATTTTTTATTAGAAAATTTTTTTATTAGAAAATTTTGATCAAGTAAAATGACCACAAGAATTCACTCAGCTTTCAAGACTCCTTTACCATTCTGGCGGCGCCTGTAGCTCAGTGGGTAGGGTGACAGCCACATACACCCAGGTTGGTGGGTTTGAACTTGACCTGAGCCAGCTAAACAGCAATGGCAACTGCAACAACAACAACAAAAAATAGCCAGATGTGGTGGCGGGCACCTATAGCCCCAGCTACTTGGGAGGCTGAGGCAAGAGAATAGCTTAAGCCCAAGAGTTTGAGGTCACTGTGAGCTGTGACACCACTCACTCTACCAAGGGCAACATAGTGAGACTCTGTTTCAAAAAAAAAAAAAAAAGACTCTTAATACCATTCAAAAGGAGCCACGTAGAGGGGGTTCTTGGCGCCTTGTCCAGATCTGCTCTAGTTCTCTCAGTTGTCTAGCTGCAGAATGTTGGCTGCTAATGGCTCACAGCTACTCCCTTCTTTCAGAATTGTGCTCAGCCAAACTGGAACCACTTGACTAGAAGCTGTACACACTTCCTTTTCTCCCTCACAGACCTTAGCCAATGACTAACTGGCATTAGGGTGCCAAAGGTCAGCCCTCTTGCCTCTGAGTCTAGGGGGATCTAAATTTGTGGTGTAATTTGTGTTTCAGGTCTTTCCCCAGTGGGATCTGGCTGAAGGTAGTTGCCAGCTGAGACCACATCCTTACCTAGCTACTTCCCTTATCTTATACTGCTTCTGCACTTCCCTTCTGGGAACACTCCTCCACTATATCATTCAAAGAACTTGACTTAGGAACTTGACTTAAGACAAATACTAAACAAGAAAAAATTCCTAGCTCGGCGCCTGTGGCTCAATCGGCTAAGGCGCCAGCCACATACACCTAAGGTGGCGGGTTCGAATCCCCAGCCCAGGCCCGCCAAACAACAATGATGGCTGCAATCAAAAAATGGCTGGGCATTGTGGCAGGCGCCTGTGGTCCCAGCTACTTGGGAGGCGGAGGCAGGAGACTCGCTTGAGCCCAGGAGTTGGACATTGCTGTGAGCTGTGATGCCATGGCACTCTACCCAGGGGGATAGCTTGAGGCTCCGTCTCAAAAAAAAAAAAAAAAGAAAAAATTCCTCAAAAAGAACAATTGCTACCTGGATCACCTGAGTTAAAACTCAGAAACTGATGCTAATCTGCTCAGAATTTTCTATGTAATATGTATACATTTTTTAATAGCTATAATATTATTTAATAACTGTAGTATTGATATCTATAATATTATTTACTGTCTATAACAATATTTAATATGCAAGACATGAGAGGATCCTAGTACAGCAATGACCTCTGGAGAAATCTCTTACCCTTTATTTAAAACAACAAAAAAGATTTCACTGATGTGTTTAGCAGGCAGGGTAGAAAGGATGAACCAATTAAAAATACAGCAGAACAGGGAAGGTATCGTTCTTTTCTTTCTTTAGAATGCCATGCTATCTCCTCAGTCTCTTCTCTCTTTCTTCCCTATTTTTTTCCCTCTCTCACACCTTTTTATCCTTCTAAGGAGATAAAGTTCATACTTTTATACCCTAAAACAAACAAACAAAACAGGAGAACCTCCATAGTTGACCCCCCTCCTTACATTGACCACTTCCTTGAGTTGACCTAATTTTCATAGACCTAAAAGAGATTAGTGCAGTAGGCCTATTTCATATGTTGACCACCTCTGTATGTTGACCAGACTGTTACAGTCCCTGGAGTGATCAACTTACAGAGGCTCTACTGTGTTCTATTTGAGTCACAATTAGACCGTATACAAGAGCAAGAATTCTTCCTTTAAAAGAGAAATTTAAAAATACATATCTGCAAAGTTATTAGGCAATAATAATGGTTTCCTAGGCAGCTCTTCAGCCTGTCAGTAGCTTCCAGCTGTACATGAGCCATACAGAACACTTAAAAGTAGTTGGAGTGTCTGGCCAAGCCAAAGAAAACAGAATGGTAATTAATTACCTCAAACCTGGACTGAATTCTCAGTGTTGTTTTAATGATTCAGCCCTCCTCTAAGCTATCAAGTCCTTTTACAGACAGAAATCAACTATGTGTAGGCAACTCTCAATTTTTTTTCAACTTTAATGGAAGGATTATTCATTCCACAGGTATTACTGAGTTTTTACTATGTACCTGATGCTTCATTAGTTGCTATGTAGAACCCAGAGGAATAAATAGGCTGATAGGATACCAGATATAGGCACAAAACCAAGAAACTGTGTTTATCTCTGGAATATCATGGTATGGAGGACCCAAACCCATGTCAATCTGGAAACACATCCGTTTTCTCTGCCTTGCTCACTGCTCTCTTCTGTTTTATTTCCTTTTGCATATTACTTTTTAGTTTGTTATACCTCCTCTCAAATTGTAGAGAAATATTGCTTCCTAAAGAGGGGCATATCAGCATTTGGATTTTAATGGACATCTACAGAACATTTCATCCTAACAAAACTGAATACACATTTTCCTCATTGGCCCATGGAACATACTCCAAAATTGACCACATTTTAGGTCACAAGTCTAACCCCAGAAAATTTAAAAGAATAGAAATTATTCCTTGCATCTTCTCAGACCATCATAGAATAAAAGTTGAACTCAGTAACAACAGGAATCTGCACACTCATACAAAAACATGGAAGCTAAATAACCTTATGCTGAATGATAGCTTGGTCAGAAATGAGATCAAGAAGGAAATTACCAAATTTTAGGAACAAAATGAGTTATCAGAACCTCTGGGGTACTGCAAAGGCAGTCCTAAGAGGGAAATTTATAGCATTGCAAGCCTTCCTCAAGAAAATGGAAAGAGAGGAAATTAACAACTTAATGGGACATCTCAAGCAGCTGGAAAAGGAAGAACACTCAATCTTAAACCCAGCAGAAGAAAAGAAATAACCAAAATTAGAGCAGAATTAAATGAACTTGAAAACAAAAGGATTATACAACAAATCAATAAGTCAAAAAGTTATTTTTTTGAAAAGGTCAACAAGATAGATAAACCTTTGGCCAACCTAACCAAGAAAAAAAGAGTAAAATCTCTAATCTCATCAATCAGAAATGGTAAAGATGAAATAACAATAGACCACTCAGAAATTCAAAAAATCCTTAATGAATATTACAAGAAACTTTATTCTCAGAAATATGAAAATCTGAAGGAAATCGACCAATACTTGGAAGCACACCACCTTCCAAGACTTAGCCAGAATCAAGTAGAAATATTGAACAGGCCTATATCAAGTTCTGAAATAGCATCAACTATACAAAATCACCCTAAAAAGAAAAGCCCAGGACCAGATGGCTTCACCTCAGAATTCTACCAAATCCTTAAAGAGGAACTATTACCTATAATACCTAACCTTTTCCAAAAGATAGAAAAAGACGGAATACTACCCAACACCCATTCTATGAAGCTAACATCACCTTGATCCCCAAACCAGGAAAAAACTCAACAAAGAAAGAAAATTACAGACCAATATCATTAATGAATATTGATGCAAAAATATTCAACAAGATCCTAACAAACAGAATCCAGCAACACATCAAACAAATTATACACCATGACCAAATGGGTTTTATCCCAAGATCTCAAGGCTGGTTCAATATACGTAAATCTATAAATGTAATTCGTCACATAAACAAATTAAAAAACAAAGACCATATGATTCTCTCAATTGATGCAGAAAAAGTTTTTGATAATATCCAGCATCCTTTCATGATCAGAACACTTAAGAAAATTGGCATAGAAGGGACATTTCTCAAATTGATAGAGGCCATCTACAGCAAACCCACAGCCAATATCATACTGAATGGAGTTAACTTGAAATCATTTCCACTCAGGTCAGGAATGAGGCAATGTTGTCCATTGTCTCCATTGCTCTTTAACATTGTAATGGAAGTTTTAGCCATCACAATTAGAGAAGAAAAGGCAATCAAGTGTATCCATGTAGGATCAGAAGAGATTAAACTTTCACTCCTCACAGATGATATGATTGTATATCTGGAAAATACCAGGGATTCTACTACAAAACTCTTAGAAGTGATCAAGGAATACAGCAGCATCTCAGGTTATAAAATCAACACTCATAAATCAGTAGCCTTTATATATACCAATAATAGTCAAGCTGAAAAAATAGTCAAGAGCTCTATTCTGTTTACAGTAGTGCCAAAGAAGATGAAATATTCAGAAGTTGGCTCGGTGCCCATGGCTCAAGTGGCTAAGGCACCAGCCACACATACTTAAGGTGGTGGGTTTGAATCCAGCCCAGGCCCACCAAACAACAATGATGGCTGCAACCAAAAAATAGTCAGGCGTTGCGGCGGGCACCTGTGGTCCCAGCTACTTGGGAGGCGGAGTCAGGAGACATGCTTGAGCCCAAGAATTGGAGTTTGCTGTGAGCTGTGATGCCACGGAACTCTACCCAGGGGGGATAGCTTGAGGCTTAGTCTCAAAAAAAAAAGAAAGAAATATTTGGAAGTTTACCTAACAAAGGACGTGAAAGACCTCTATAAAGAGAACTATGAAACTCTAAGAAAAGAAACAGCTGAAAATGTTAACAAATGGAAAAACATACCATGCTCATGGCTGGGAAGAATTAACATTGTTAAAATGTCCATACTACCCAAAGCAATATATAATTTCAATGCAATCCCTATTAAAGTTCCATTGTCATACTTTAAAGATCTTGAAAAAATAATACTTCATTTTATATGGAATCAGAAAAAAACCTCGAATTAGCCAAGACGTTACTCAGAAATAGAAACAAAGCAGGAGGAATCACGCTACCAGACATCAGACTATACTATAAATCCTTTGTGATCAAAACAGCATGGTATTAGCACAAAAACAGAGAGGTAGATGTATGGAACAGAATAGAGAACCAAGAGATGAACTCAGCTACTTACCGTTATATGATCTTTGACAAGCCAATTAAAAACATTGAGTGGGGAAAAGATTCCCTATTGAACAAATGGTGATGGGAAAACTGGCTAGAGACCCACAGAAGACTGAAACTGGATCCACACCTTTCACCACTAACTAAGATAGACTCTCACCAGATTAAAAATTGAAACTTAAGACATGAAACTATAAAAATACTAGAAGAAAGTGTAGGGAAAACACTTGAAGAAACTGGCCTGGGTGAAAATTTTATGAGGAGGAAACCCCAGGCAATTGAAGCAACATCAAAAATACACTACTGGGGGTGGCACCTGTGGCTCAAGGAGTAGGGCACTGGCCCCATATGCCGGAGGTGGTGGGTTCAAACCCAGCCCCGGCCAAAAAAAAAATGCAAAAAAAAAAAATACACTATTGGGACCTCATCAAATTAAAAAGCTTCTTCACAACCAAGAACACAGTAAGTAAAGCAAGCAGACAGCCCTCAGAATGGGAGAAGATATTTGCTGGTTATGTCTCTGACAAAGCTTTAATAACCAGAATCCACAGAGAACGCAAACGTATTAGCAAGAAGAGAACAAGTGATCCCCTCTCAGGATGGGCAAGGGAATTGAAGAGAAACTTCTTTGAAGAAGATAGGCGCATGGCCTACAGATATATGAAAAAATGCTTACCATCCTTAATCATCAGAGAAATGCAAATCAAAACTACTTTGAGGTATCATCTAACACCAGCAAGATTAGCCCATATCACAAAATCCTAAAATCACAGAGATGCTGGCATGGTTGTGGAGAAAAGGGAACACTTCTATACTGCCGGTGGGATTACAAACTAATATGTTCCTTTTGGAAAGACATCTGGAGAACACTTAGAGAACTAAAAATAGATCTGCCATTTGATCCTATAATTCCTCTACTAGGTATATATCGTAGGTATATATTGAGAAGACCAAAAATCACACTACAATAGAGATATTTGTATCAGAACGTTCATTGCAGCCCAATTCATAATTGCTAGGTCATGGAAGAAGCCCAAGTGCCCATCAATCCACAAATGGATCAATAAATTGTGGTATATGTACAGCATGGAATACTATGCAGCCATAAAGAAAGATGGAGACTTGGCTCTGCGCCTGTAGCTCAAGCAGCTAAGGCACCAGCCACGTACACCTGATCTGGAGGGTTCAAATCCAGCTGGGCCTGCCAAACAACAATGACGGCTGCAACAAAAAAATAGCCAGGTGTTGAGGTGGGCGCCTGTAATCCCAGCTACTTGGGAGGTAGAGGCAGAAGACTCGCTTGAGCCTAGGAGTTGGAGGTTGCTGTGAGCTGTGATGTCACAGCACTCTACCAGGGTGACAGCTTGAGGCTCTGTCTAAAAAAAAAAAGAAAAAAGAAAGATGGAGACTTTACCTCCTTCATGGATGGAGCTGGAAAATATTCTTCTTAGCAAAGTATCTCAAGAATGGAAGAAAAAGTATCCAATGTACTCAGCCCTGCTATGAAACTAACTTATAGCTTTCATAGGAAAGCTATTACCCAATTTTAGCCCAGGAATATGAGAGAGGGGAGAGGGAGGGGAGGGGAGGGTGGGAGGGTAATTGGTGGGATCACACCTATAGTTTATCCTATAAGAGTACATGTGAATCTCTCCAAATGTAGAGTATAAATGTCTTAACACAATAACTAAGAAAAAGACATGAAGGCTATGTTAACTAGTTGGATGAAAGTATTTCAAATTGTATACAGAAACAGTACACTATACCCCATGATAGTATTAATGTACACTGCTATGATTTAATAAAAAAAAAAGAAAGTAAAAAAGGGGGGGCACATCATTCTGCTTCTCCTTTATTCTGTGCTATCTGCAATATTTCATCCGCTCCCCCCTTCCTTTTAGTCTCCATAGTGACAAGAGAATAAATAGGAATTAAGCTATTTGGTCTAAAAATACATTATGGATTATCTAGCCAAGGATGAAGAAGGTACTACAGTGTAGATTCAATTAAAATCAGCCAATTACAAGAAAGACAAAAAAAAATTCCTTTAGTATTTCTGAAGTTGGTAACTGTCAAAGATGGATCTAGTTCATTGATGGAATGAACGAACCTGGGTTATGATCCTGCATATTTACCTTGAGTTACGAAGTATACAAAATTCTTGCGTTCTATCTAATCTTTACAACAAATGTATGAGGACTACTTGCTACATCAGGGGAGAAAGAGGTTTAGAGAGGTCAGGTGGGCCTTGTAATAAGAGAAAAGCTAGGACTTGAACCTAAGTCTTTTAGCCCCAAGCCTTTCACCTGCACTAGGATTACCTCCTAGAGGTTCTTTACACCTCTACGCAACACCTAATGTTGCGATGTATTTTCATTGTTGCAAAGGGGTTGCTACCCACGGGATGAGAACCGCTGTCCTAAAGCTTATCAATGCACTGAGTTCCTTAGAATGATTTTCCTACCATTCCCTTTCCATTTCAATTGCTACCTAAATTAGCAAAACTGTGTATAATTGTTCTTAAGAAAAGCTAATCTTCAGAATATTGCAACGTACTCTACCCTCTGTATTGCCCACGAAGATCCACTAATTCATTAGGAGTTACAGAATGGTGATATCCCAACATACTTTCTTTACCTGTTAGCTGCAATTCTTGCAGAAAGATAAACTGTCCTTAAAGAACTGGATCACTTTTCTGATAAATTTGCTAAGTGAAAAGCAGGCTAAGTACATGAGTTTTCCACCTTATTTGCCAGATTTTAAAATAATGAATTATTGTTATTATTTTGAGACAATATCTCACTCTGTCACCAAGGTAGAGTACTGTGGTGTCATCATAGCTCACTGCAATCTCAAGCTCCTGAAGTCAAATGATCCCTGCCTCCTTCCAATTAGCTGGGACTACAAGGCATGCCAACATACCTGATTAATTTTTCTAGTTTTTGGAGAGATGGGGTCTCGCCCCTCTCAGACTGATCCCAAATTCCTGGCCTCAAGTAATATTCCTGCGTCGACCTCCCAAAGTGTTAGGATTATAGACATGAGCCACCATGCCAGGTCTTGAATTATTTCTTTAACATCCTCCAAGGGTAACTAATGAATTTTTTTTAAATAAGTGTCTTTTTTTTTTTTTTTTTTGAGACAGAGCTTCAAGCTGTCCCCCTGGGTAGAGTACTGTGACATCACAGCTCACAGCAACCTCCAACTCCTGGGCTCAAGTGAGTCTACTGCCTCAGCCTCCCAAGTAGCTGGGACCACAGGCACCCGCCACAACGCCCGGACTATTTTTTGGTTGCAGCTGTCATTGTTGTTTGGCAGGCCCCAGGCTGGATTCAAACCCACCACCTTGGGTGTACATGGCTGGTGCTTTAGCCACTTGAGCTGCAGGTGCCAAGCCAAATAAGTGTCTTCTTAAAGTACAGATGCCCGAACCTGACCACAGACCTACTGAATCAGTGTCTCCAGAGGTAGGACCTAACCTCTGAATGTTTAAAAGCCTTCCTAAATGGTGTGTAGCCTAGTTATTAAGAATGTCTTGATCAAGTGACTGCTGAAGTCCATCCTAGCACTATTATTCTGCTAGTCTACAATGTGCAATTAATTATAGATTGCTTATGTGTAGTATCATTATCCCTTGTTCTCATCTCTCTAACATGGCTGGCGAAATAGTGTTAACCAGATGTTCAGACAACAGCCAGACTTTCTCAGTAACTTAGCAGCTA
This sequence comes from Galagoides demidoff, assembly GCA_963574575.1. Lineage (NCBI taxonomy): Eukaryota > Metazoa > Chordata > Mammalia > Primates > Galagidae > Galagoides > Galagoides demidoff. The sequence continues at coordinate 34,603 of CAUYQV010039896.1, read as the reverse complement.
TGTCCTTGAAAAAGCTGTGCAGATGGCCAGGAATGCTTTTATTTTCCTTCCAAAGGGTGGAGGTTAATACCTTCAAAAGCTACAAAGAGTTCAGGTTGTCTCTGATGGTCTTCGGTTTTCCAATTGCACGCTCCCAGAGATTGTGGGCACGAGGATTAATGTCTGAAATTCACCTGTAGATTCAGCTTTTCTTCTCATGAAGTATCCATGAAGGCAACACACAAAGGTGGGATTGAGGGGCCAAGGCCACAAACCCTAAGTCGCTATGGTTATCTACCTACTAAAACATAAAGACATTTGCTGGAGTATAGGGACAAATTCATTCAAATCCTGCGTCCTCCACTTACTATGCCAACGATGGCAAGTTACTTAATCTCTTCCTGCCTTGGAGTCACTGCCTTTAAAATGGGGATAATAATAATAACTATCTCTTTGCGTTAATCTGAGGATTAAATAGGTTTAATACATACAAGTGCTTAAGACAGTGTTTTGTTTTTAGATTGTTAACTGCTCTTATTACTTAGAGCCAGGAATGCACCTGCGAGGTAATTTAAAATCAGTAACAGGAGGCTAGATACAAACAGACCACAAATTGTGGCTTTCAGAAAAACTCCGTGTCCTTATCTTAAGGACTCCAAGATCCAAAAATAGACTAGAAAATAGTTCTCCTTTTCACATTATGACAGAGGTTAAACAAACACTGTCAGCTGGGGGTGAGGGGGTCACAGTATCCACAAATGTTAGTTTAAAATGGTTTGAACCACTACCATTCTTTTAATACCACAGTTTATGGAAGTTCAAAGTCCCTGTTACGCCCCAACAATACTTTTTGCAACTTATATACCACCTCAGACTCCAGCCTCTTGCTTTCACATATACCATATATTATACCATGCCGTTTTGACCTAGATGAGAAATGCAGCCCCTTTTCAATTTACCCTTACGCTTATACAACACATGTGAAATGAGTAGGCTTTGCCAGCAATGTGGGGGAAAGATTGAGGTTAGCCTTACAACACTGAAACCACCTCCTGCAGTCATGCAGATGCAGATATCCTTGAACTGTCCTTTGAGTCATTACTGTCCAACAGAACTTTCTATGATGATGGAAATGTTTCACTACTGCATTAACACAGTTGCCACTAGCCTCAAGTGGCTTTTGAGCGCTTAAAATGTGGCCAGTGTGACTGAAAAATTGAATTTTAACTTTATTTAATTGTAACATATTTAAATTGAAATAACCGTATGTGGCTGGCAGCTGCTTTATTTATAGTGCAACTCTAGTCTCTTCCCTGTGGCGTCATGGGCTTTTTACCCCAGAGTCCCAGCGCTCTCCGTCTTTCTCGTTCTCATAATGTTTTCAGATATTCTCTAATTTTATGCCAAGCAGCTTATCCTCCTACAAGGATCCTTTTGTACTGGCCACAGCCATATCTTTGGAGCTCTACTTATTATGTGGTTCTTAGCAAATTACTTAATTTCTTTGTACCTACACTCATTGCTTCTAAACTGGGTACAGTAACAGTAACTATGGCTAGGTGCAATGGTTTGCACCATAGTTTGGGAGGCTGAGGTGGATGGATTGCCTGAGCTCAGGAGTTGGAGACCAGCCTGAGCAAGAGCCAGACCCGTGTCTACTAAAAATAGAAAAACTGGCTAAGCGCCTGTAGCTCAAGTGGCTAAAGCACCAGCCATATACACCACAACTGGTGGGTTGGAATCCAGTCCGGGCCTGCCAAACAACAGTGAAAACTACAACCAAAAAATAGCCGGGCGTTGTGGTGGGCGCTTATAGTCCCAGCTACTTGGGAGGCTAAGGCAAGAGAATCACTGAAGCCCAGGAGTTGGAGGTTGCTGTGAGCTATGATGTGACAGTACTCTACCAAGTGTGACAGCTTAAGGCTCTGTCTCTAAATAAATAAATAAAAATAGAACAACTAGCTGAGTGTTGTGACTGGTTCCTGTAGTCTCAGCTACTCAAGAGGCTGAGGCAAAAGGATTGCTCAAACCCAGGAGTTTGAGATTGCCATGAGCTATGATGCCACAGCACTCTATCCAGGGTGAAAAAGTGAGACTGTCTCTAATTAATTAATTAATTTTACTATTAATTGTTAATAAAATTAAAGATCAATTCTTCAGTTGCACTAGTCACATTTCAAGTACTTTTTTTTTTTGAGACAGAGCCTCAAGCTGTCCCCCTGGTAGAGTGCCGTGGCATAGCTCACAGCAACCTCCAACTCCTGGGCTCAAGCAAGTCTCCTGCCTCAGCCTCCCAAGTAGCTGGGACCACAGGCGCCCGCCACAAAGCCTGGCTATTTTTCGGTTGCAGCCATCATTGTTGTTTGGCAGGCCTGGGCTGGATTAAAACCCGCCACCTTAGGTGTATGTGGCTGGTGCCTTAGCCACTTGAGCCACAGGCGCCGAGCCCACATTTCAAGTATTTAATACCCACATGTGGCTAGTGACTACCATACTGGACATAGCAGATACAGGAAAGTCCTACTGGGTGATGGCAGAATCTTCTTGAACTAAAGCAAGGAGAATCACCACAGTGAGTCAAAAAACAAATTAAATTAGGGAAACCAACCAACAGCAAGCTTGCCACCCTATCAATTTCACTGTCTCATTCTTGCCAACCACTGTGTATTGTCAGCTTTCATTTTTCCTTTTTACTACTTCCTCTCCTGTTTTGACAGTACTAATGAAATGCATTTAATAAATACCAATAAAATATTATAGGCCTAGTTTTAAATATTATCAAGATTTTCTTCAGAATTCATTTTCTTCTAAAGCATTACAGCAGAGGAGATTATGTCTTTCTCTGTATTAATGCTATGTCATATCTGGCAAAACAACAGGCATAATCCTATTTATTTTCTGCAGTCATAATACAGCACAATAGATTATGAACATTTTTCATTTATTCCTACTTGCTCGTAAGTTGATAGAGTCTGCCATGAAATGGTGAAAGGAAGAGAGTTTGGATCTACTGTGTGAGTGTGTGTTTGTGTTCACTCCCATGTGTATCTTTTGTCATTAATTGTAGTTAACAGGAACTTGTCTTAGTAGTTAATGAAAGTTCTCCCATTAAGATGCTACTCTGGTGGTGCCCATAGCTCAGTAGAGAGGCCACATACACCAAAGCTGGCAGGTTCAAACCCGGCCCAGGCCAGCTCAAACAACAATGACAACTGCAACCAAAAAATAGCCAGGCATTGTGATGGGCACCTGTAGTCCCAACTATTTGGAAGACTAAAGCAAGAGAATCACTGTAGCCCAAGAGTTGGAGGTTGCTATGATCTGTGATGCCACAGCACTCTACCCAGGTGACCTAGTGAGACTCTGTCTCAATAAAAAAAAAATGCTACTCTCTTGGGCATCTGCTCCAAAGGAAAATGTCATCATCAGTACATGATGGAAACTTCCTTCCAACTTACAGAAGCTTACCCTCAGGGTATACAATATCTGTGAGTATTGTTCTGAGTCTTAGTTGCCAGAATATTCCTGTTTCAACCTTGATAAGAGCACAAAGAATAGTGTACTTGGTAGGGAGAAGGTTAAAATGGTCCTTTACCCTGAAGAGTATTCTGTTTGTTCCTGTTTTCATTAGAAGAAAATAAAAACAATTAGATGAAATAAAGTATTTAAAAGTACAGGCAGTCCCAGAGTTACAAACATCTGACTGACATCCGACTCACACTTACGAACAGAGGCTATTACAGGTAATAGATAAATCATTATACTTCTTCCAACCTACACACAAATTCAACTTACAACAATTTCAAACAGAACCTATCTTGTTTGTAACCCAGGGCCTGCCTGAACTATTAAAATAAAGATAAAAATATCAACAATTCATTATTGATCTTTGAGAATGAAATTTGGCCACATATTTTGGATGTTTTATGTGCAAATAGAAGGGGAGAAGGGTGCAGATTCAAGCCCAGGTGGTTTGAGTCAGACTGTCAATGCTTTCTCTCCAAGTTGTGTAACCTCGGACAAGCCACATTATTTCTTTGAGCCTTGGTTTCCAGGAGTCTCTAAACCTCAGAATTCAGGTCTCTGGATTCCCTCTCTTGGTTGGAGAATATCTTAGGTTAATTTCCCCAGGAAATAGACTCCAAAACAGAGATTTCTAATAAGTGTTTTATGGAAGAATGCCTTTTATGGGAGTGTAAGAACAGCAGGGGTAGTTCAGAGGAAAAAATTTGACTGGGATGAATTGCAATGGAGTCCTTAGCTGATGCTATAGGGAGCTCTGGAGTTAGGCTACCTCTTCAAAGTTGTCCTACATTAAAACGAAGGGGCCTGGATTTGAATTCCCACACCAAATGGCCATGCCATGAGGGCTGTCTTTTAGCTAATGTCAATTTGTGAAGGACTGAGGAGCTGCCAGGGCTCTGTCCTGCTCCAGGAGTACTACCCATTTCATTTAAATGTGTGCTCTGACTGCCAGGATCTAGGCAGGTTAATTGCAAGGGTCCGCAATGAACCATCTAATTTTGGAGAAGTTCCTAGAAATAGACTCTGAGATGAGGATTCGTGTGAAAGAGATTTATTAGGAAATGTTACTAAAACAAACCAGGGAAGTGTGGGAAAGCAAATAGGAAAGAAAGGAGGCCAAGCAAGGGTATTGAGCAAAGTCCTATGGCAGGTAATATTGGTTCAGTTTTACAGGGGAGATTTGGAGGGAGCACAGGGACTTGTTCAGAGTTTCCCCCGTTGGGAAGCAAGCGAGCTGCCATATCTACACCCATCCCCTTACCCAGCATTCATCAGCTATTGGCTAGGGACTGTCTCCGGGAAGAACATCCTAGGTACTTCCAACTCCCCTGAGTGGAGGAAAATTGGATTCCAGCTGCTTAGGGGCAACCCTTCAACAAAGACACAAAACCTGCCTCAACCAGGAGTGAAAGCACACAGAGAACCCCTGTGTGTGGAAACGGTGAAAGGTCTGGGGAGCTTATGGGTGGACAACTTACCACCTAACCTCTGGGCTCATGAGTCTTTAATAAACCCACAGGTAGTGTTTCTCAGATGGGAGCTGAGCCCAGTTCTTCCAGTTCCTTGTCACAACTATACTCTGAACTGAGAAAGAGAGATAATCAAATTTACTAATCACTACTTTCTCAGCATGATAACATGTTCTCCTGTAAGCAAATGCTTAGAAAAAAATATACATATTTATGCTTAGTCCAAGAACAAGCAATAATTTTTAGGTCAAGTAGGTCCTAATCTAAACTGACCAAATATACCACCATCATGACTGGAACTGATCTTACATTCATCCGATACTTTTTGGGGGGGGGAGACAGAATCTCACTCTGTCACAATGAGTAGAGTGCCTTAGCATCACAGTTCACAGCAACCTCAAACTCTTGGGCTAAAGTGATCCTCTTGCCTCAGCCCCCAGAACAGCTGGGACTATAGGCACCCACTGCAACACCTGGCTAGTTTTTTTTCTATTCATGGTAGAGACAGGGTCTCGCTTTTGCTCAGGCTGTTGCCAAATTCCTGAGCTCAGGCGATCCACCTGCCTCAGCCTCCCAGAGTGTTAAGCATGAGTCACTGCCCCTTTCAAAATGTATCGTCTTCACTTCAGTAAGTGTATGAAGTACAAATATATTTGTACTAAAGGAGGTTTTTGAAATACAGCACTTTTAAAATCTATGTATGATGCTATTAGAGAATGTATCCGAAATCATATGTGCCTATTTGTATAATGCTAGGAAAATTTCCTTTTAGTTCATTCTAAAAGGATATACTAGTGACCTCAATGCAAAATTTTTATGAATTGATTTTGCTTTTTTTTTGAGTATAGAGTCTTGCTCTTTCTCCTGGGCTAGAGTACCAGGGCCTCAGCCTAGCTCACAGCAACTTCAAACTCTTGGGCTCAAACAATCTTCCTGTCTCAACCTCCCAATTAGCTGGGACTACAGGCACCAGCTAATCCTTCTATTTTAGTAGATCCAGGTTCTCGAGTTCTTGCTCTTGCTCAGGCTGGTCTCGTCCTCAACTGATTCTCCAGCTTCAGCCTCTCAAAGTGCTAGGATTATAGGCGTGAGCCACTGTGTCCGGCCATGAATTGCTTTTGAAAGTGATTTTAAAGAGCTTTTTACAATGATATTCAATACAAATATTTGTGAGGCCATACCTTCAATAATAATTACTGCATCTGTGTTAACTTCTCCTTCTTTTAAATTTATTTCATCAGGTGACTTTGAACAGCATCCAAGACTCAAATTCAGGTGGGTCGTTTTTGAGTTAAATCTCATTCACAAATAGTATTTTATTGTCAAAATTTTAAACCCAAGCCAGAGCTCCATCTTAGGAGAAAAAGGACTTGGATATTTGGCAACTCCCTCTTTTATGGAGGATAATTTGCTGGGAACAACTTTTGCTTTATAATGATAAACAAAATGAAAGGAAGCCAATATTAACCACACTCAACCATTGGTCCCCATTTATAGGTGGGAAAGGGTGGGTCTGAGAGGGGAACAGGCTTTATTAGACCTGCTGTACATAGACTCTTTTTCCACCATAGGGTCTCCTATAACTTTATTGATCCTGTCCACAGGTATAGTACTAATTATATTTCTATACAAAGGCTAAGAAAAGGGTTTATTCTCTTTCACTATATGAGCATTTAGAAAAAATTACTTCAGTATGGTATCAAGCACCAACTTTAATATCATACAAAAAATGAAATACTCTATTGATTATTTCTCTAATCCTCATTATAATTTACTTGACAATGTTGTATCCATGTAATAAACATGCAATTTTCTAAGTTTCTAGTGAGAGATCTATATACATTTTTTAAAAACATGACTCGTAAAGAATCACAGACCATTTAAATTAAAGACAATTTATAAAACATCTTTTAAGGACCATTTTGTGAGGCCAGCAGGTTATAGACTGAGAATGAACTAGTTTTTTATGTTGTCCAATAGGTGAAGTATATGAAGTACAAATATATTTAGATTTGGTCACATATATACAGTTTAACAGTATTCAGGGATTTATAAAGACAGATTACAATCTAAATTAGGAAGCATATAGGATTACCTGTAATTTAGGGGAGAATTAGATTTTTTGTTCAAGTTCCTTAACATTCTACTGTTGGAATTGGCTTTATTTCTAAACATCTTGTGATCAAGTTTATAAATCACTACAAAAGACACAAAAAGTTCCAATAAGCAAAAAACTGCACTGGGCTCAGACAATTTGGCCTCATTATAATTCAAATTTCTTATCTGCAGAAAGGAGAGAGACAATGTCTTATCACCTGTGTTTTATCTGATTTTGATTGGGAATTCAAATTATGTTTCTTTTTCTGGTGAAGATGTACTGAAACCAGACAAAGGATCTTAAGGTAAAGAACAGGAAGTAGGTATTGATTTCCTTTATCCACCCAGTCTCTTCATATCTTTTTGTATTGCACTATGATGGATTAGGGGGACAGGCCAGCAAATGTTTTACATTTGCTCCTTATTTGATGGGCTTTGGAAAAAAAGAATTTGAGGCCTATGCAAGAGAAAAATCCTTAAAACCAGATCTGGGTCAATGTTATAAGCAGGTAAGTAGCAAGGCACTACATTAGAAGGCCCCAAATCTCTCACCTAATACCTTAGCACTCTTAGCAGTCTCCTTAGGAGACACACACACACCCCTAAATATCTTATGGAAATAAATACTAATGGTTTGTTTTTTTTTTTTTGAGACAAAGTCCCACTTTTTGCCCAGGTTAGAGTGCCATTGCATTAACCCAGCTCAGAGCAACCTCAAACTTGTGGGCTCAAGTGATCCTCCTGCCTCAGTATCCTGAGTAGCTGGAACTATAGACACCTGCCACAAAGCCTGGCTAATTTTTTCTAGTTTTTAGTAAAGACACTCTTGCTCAGGCTGGACTCCCACTACTGAGCTCAAGGGATCATCCCACCTCAGCAGCCTCCTAGAGGGCTAAGATTGCAGGCTTGAGACACTGTATGGCTGCTAATGTTTTTCTTTTTTCTGACACAAAATCTCACTAGGTCCCCCTCAGTAGAGTGCCATGGCATCACAGCAACCTCAAACTCTTGGGCTTAAGCAATTCTCTTGCCTCAGCCTCCCAAGTAGCTGGAACTACAGGAGCTCGGCACAACGCCCGGCTATTTTTTTTTGTTGTTGTAGCTGCCATTGTTTAGCTGGCCTGGGCTGGGCTGGAACCCACCAGTCTCAAGCATGTGGCTGGCGCCCTAACCACTGGACTACAGGCCCCATGCCTGCTAATGCTTTTCTTAATCTAAGATTTCTTTTTGGTCACTTCTGTCTTTTCTCTGGAGTGAATGTGTTCATTAAAAGTATGATTTTTCCTTCTCATCTGTAATCTAGGTCAGTATTTCTCAAAGTGCAGTGTTAGTGGAGAGAGTGTATCAAAACTATCTAGTATAAAATGCAGATTCTTTTTTTTTTTTGAGACAGTCTCACTAAGTCGCCCTCAGCAGAGTGCTGTGGCATCACAGCTCACAGCAACCTCAAGCTCTTAGGTTTAAGCAATCCTCTTGCCTCCGCCTCCCAAGTAGCTGGGACTACAAGGGCCGGCCACAACACCTGGCTATTTTTTGGTTGGAGTTGTCATTGTTGTTTGGCAGGCCCAGGCTGGGTTAACAATCTGTACACATTCAAGTTTGAAAGTCATTGCCATAAACCGTTATATAAGATTTTCAAACTAGGCCCAGTGCAGCAGCGCGTGCCTGTAATCCTAGCACTCTGGGAAGACAATGCAGCGGGTCCCTTGAGCTCAGGAGTTGGAGACCAGCCTGAGCACCAGTCAGACACTATCTCCACTAAAATAGAAAAATTAGCTGGGTATTATGCAGGCACCTGGAGTCTAGATACTCAGGAGGCCAGAGTATCTGGCCAAGGAGGGTCGCGTGAACGCAGGATTTAGAGTTGCTGTGAGTTCAGCTAATGTCAGGGCACTCTAGCCCAGGCAACAGAGTGAGACTGCCCCTCCCCCCCCGCCCCCGCCCCCGCAAGCTCTTCTTACTAAATTAAATAAACTAAGGTATAGCCCTTCCAAGAGCAATTTGACACAGAAAAAAAGAAAAATACAAGACTAAGCTGTGGTGGGACACCAGCTTCCCAGGCCACAGGAACACCCCAGCCCCTCCTTCCTCCTCCTTCAGGGTCCTTCCCGTTCCCCCTTCACAGCAGTAAATTATTTATAACGTAATGAGGCAATCTTCCTCTGAATGTTTCCGCCCCTCGTCCTATCTTACTCCTCCTTTCTATTTTCTCCTGTGTGTCTCTTATTCTCTTTAGTCCGAGAGTAAAATTCAATAAACTGAAAAACTAAAGACAAAATAATTGTAGCAAAAATGTAACAATAGAATGAAGGTCTCTCAGCCAGATACCACCAGGGACAACTGCGCAGGGGGTGGTCTGTCTGGCCTCTTTCCTTACAGTGGTTCTCAACCTTCCTAATGCCGCAACCCTTTAATACAGTTCTGTGGGTCAAGACCCCCAGGTTGAGAACCAATGCTTTCCTATTTCTCTTCCTCATCCCCTTGCTTTCTCCCCAGCCATCCAGTCACCCAACAGATGTCTCCCAGAGGGCAGGTTGCCCCAAACTTCCTTCTGGATGGAGGCTCTCAGGAGCCATAATTTTGCCTTTTGTTTTCGCTTTCTTCCTGTACATACTTCTGTTCTGCCCTCTAAGTGAACAAAACAAATAACAAATAGCAACAAACAAAAACAAGGAATAAGGGTGCTCCTGCGGCTCAGTGGGTAGGGCGCCGACCCCATACACCAACCAAGGGTGGCGGGTTCAAACCCGGCCTCCGGCCAAACTGCAACAAAAAATAGCCGGGCGTTGTGGCCTGCACCTGTGGTCCCAGCTGCTTGGGAGGCTGAGGAAAGAGAATCGCCTAAGCCCAGGAGCTGGAGGTTGCTGTGAGCTGTGACATTACAGTGCTCTATGGGGGGCGATGAGACTCTGTCCCTAAAAGAAAAAAAAACAAAACACAAAAATAAAGAATAAATCACTGAGGGAATTTTCTCTTTTGGTTTTTCTCATAGTGTATGTAGCTGTTCGTTTTAAATCAACTTTTTTGAAGGATAATTTACATACAATAAAATTCACCTAAGTGTCCAGGGCAAAAGGTTTGACAATATTCACCTGTGTAAATATCTCTGCAATCAAGACATAACACTCCTCATGATCCCTGCAAGTTTCCTCCTGCTCCTTCCTGGTTAACCTCACCCCACACCTGACCTTCCAGCCATGGGCTGGATCTGTGTGCTGTTGGTCAGTCTAGGTGAATTTTGCCTACTCTGCAGTCTCATATAACTGGAATCATATCATGGATACTTTCTGTGTCCAGGTTTTTCCTCCTTGACATAATACTTTTGAGGTTCCTTTGCGATGTTGCATGTGCAGGTAAACCATAGTTTGTTTATCATTCTCCTGTAGATAAACACTTGGGTTGTTTCCAGTTTGAAACTATTATGAATAGAGTTATTACCATTATTGTGTTCAATTTTTCTTTGGCACATACTGTCATTTCTTTTGGGTAAATACCTTGGAATAAAATTGCTGAGTCATATGTTAGGTTTATTTCTAACTTTGTAAGAAACTACCAATTATCTAAAGTGGTGTATCATTTTACACTCCCACCAGCAATGTATGAATTCCAGTTGTTCAACATTCTCACAGACGTTTAGTGTTGTCGACCTTTTCAATTTCAGCTATTTTGAAAGGTGTGTAGTGGTATCCCCTTATGATTTTAGTTTGCATTTCTCTGTTGGTTAATTAGGATAAGCATCTTTTCATGCACTTTTTCGGCCATTCATGTATCTTCTTTTCTGAAGTACCTATTCAAATACTTTGCTCATTTTAAATGGGTTGTCTCACACACCCACAATACATAAGATACTGAACTCAAAGGATTGATTCTAATGGTTGGCATCAGACACAGTAGTCAAAGGTAAAGTCTAATTTTGCAGACTTTTTACCTCTATATAAGCTGCAAACAGGAATCTGGTATTACCATTGCCCTTGCTTTGCTTTGGTAAACATAGTAATTAGGCAAAAAGATTGTGAAGTTCATTAGCCTGGGTTCCCATCCTGGTTCTCCTTCTTCCCAGATCCATGTCTTTGGGAGAAATGCCAAATCAGTCTGTGCCTCAGTTTTCTCTGGTATAAAAGAAGCAATGATAATACTTACCTCTTAAGGTTGTTGCACTAGCTAAATAATGTCATTTAACATATTTTGAGCAATTCAAATACACAGCGAGCATTCAACAAATATGGGCTATTATCAGAAAGAAGAATCTGGGTTTTATTTATTAAAGTGCTCACCCAACCACATTCTTTCTAGAATCTTAGATAATGGAGTACATTATCTCTCTCCTCCAATTCTCAGTTTTGTTTCTACAATGATTTTTCTAGATCAACAATATCTGGAAACTTATTTTTCTCTTGTTCCCACCTCTTTGAAATAGCAGAGAAGGAGGTGGTAGGAAGATAGGTCTTAACTGATGATGCATAAATTTTGTATCAGTGCATGCCAATTTGTTCCTTATAATTCTTTTTAGAATATTTCAACAAAGTCCTGAGACAACTTAAAGCTCAAGGGAGAGAGAAAGACTCATTCCAGCAAAAGACTGGGAGTTACATTTGACAATCAGATTATTTTATTTCAGGATAGAAAAATTAGTTTCCTCTAGGACAAACAGAGGAAGTGAAACTTTAACAATTTTTGTCTCTGAACTTCAGGAAGCCCTAAAAATTCCCTAAAAGCACATATTACAAAAAGAAAGATGTATTAGATTAATATTATTAAGGACAAAAGCCACATGATCATCTCAATAGATGCAGAAAAAGCATTTGAGAAAATTCAACACCCATTCATAATAAAAACTCTAACAATAGAACTTCCTTAATCTGATAAAGAGCATCTATAAAAAACCACAGCTAAGATCATTCTTAATGCCGAAAGGCTGAATGCTTTCCTTCTAAGATCAGAGCAAGGCAAGGACATCTGCTTTTGCCACTCTCATTCAACTTTGTACTGAAGTTCCTATAGCTAGTGCCATGTAAGAAATTGTTTTTAAATTAAGGGCAACTAGATTGGAAAGAAAGAAATAAAAGTGTATTTTCAGATAAATACAGTTGGTCCTACATGAAAATCCAAAGGAATTTTAATTCCTTGGGAAGAGGTACAGTGTGGTTTTTGAAAGAAAGAAATTTTACTAGCACTAATAAAGGCCTTAAGCAAGTGTACAAGATCAATATACAAAAATTAGCATTGGTGATATACTGGTGAGCCTAGCTGCTTTCCAGAAATTAATTGTATTTCTATATGATAATGAGCAAGCAGATATTAAAATTAAGAAAACAATTCCTGGGTAATAATGGCAAAAAGAACAAAATGCAGAAGAAATATCAGACTGATACACTAAAAACTAAAAAACATCATTGAAAAAAATTAAAGAAGATCTAAATGTAAAGACATTTCATGTTCATGGACTGGAAGATTCAATATCGTTAAGATGGCTATACTCCTCATATGGGTCTGTAAATTCAATGTGATACCTATCAAAATTCCACCAAAGATGCTGGAAAAGTATCTCTCTCAAAATAGTTTGTTCCCTAACTATTTTGGAGCCCAGGGGCAAGGGTACAAATGGAAGTCCCAGCCATAGCCCACTGTCTTCGAGCCCCCTGATTCTGTCTTACACCAGGGGGCCTCAAGTGCAGTAAATGTGTATACACGCATATGTATGTGCATGTGTGTGTTGTGTGTCTATCTTGGCCCACAGGTTCAAGTTTCAACCCTTCTTCTCTGTCCTTATCACAAACAGCTTCCCCTTGGCCACCCCTCTAACCTAGGGCTGCGCATACCAGTAAAAATAGCCCCTTCAGGAGGACAGACCTCCTGCTGGGAAAAATCCAAGTAGTGGCTAAATAAAGCTCTCTTGGAGCCATTTTGTTTCCTTGGGTCATGCGTGGTCTAGAAGGAGAATCATGGGCTCTAGATGGGCATATCCACTTGGCCCCACTGATTGCTCAGGGTGGAGCCAAAACAGTGCCCTCCTAAAGCTGAGATCCCCTCTGGTGGTTCCCACTGAGATTCTAGGGATATCACTCCCAACTTGCTAGCCTTGTGAATGAGCTATCTTCTAGCCTCGGTCAAACTGCTCCTGGGGACAGGATGTCCCCAAACCCTGATTTCAGATTCATTAGCAAAATCAATGTTTGCTGTTCTTTAAGCTGTCACCTGTTAGAGTGGGGTTATGTAGCAATACATTCCCAAGAACTGCAGGCAGAGGTGCAATGCATCCTGGCACTTTAAGATATGACACAAAAAAGGTCATGTTTATGCAGAACTCAGTTATTGGAAATAAAAACACAAAAATATAGACCATGTTAAGAATGTTAAATTTGTGATGTGGAGGGGAAAATGTTTAGTAAACAAACCATTAGTAGTATAAATGTAATGAATTTGTACTGTGTGGTCTACCATGCTTGGATTAATTATTATTCATGACTCTGCCAGAAAATGTCCTAGATATAAAGGTATTTGTATAGCAAAGTTTTCTGGCTGTAAAAAAGTAAATTCTCATTGAAAAAATATACAATAATCTACTATCGTGTATATGCTGCATATAAAGCCCAGGTAGACAATTTCCAAAAAGAAATCAATTTATTGTCTTCACTGCCAAAGTGGAAATATGATATAATTTCAGAAATAAACAAAAACTTGCATGAATTCTTTTATGGGAGATAAGTGCCCATATTCTTGGTATAAAAGCAAGACCCCGCCTCTACTAAAAATATATATAAAAGTACATAGTTCTGATTTGTCATCAATAGCCTTGTTTTTCCCCCTAAGATAACTGACATTTCTTTTTTTTTTTTGAAACAGAGCCTCAAGCTGTCACCCTGGGTAAAGTACAGTGGTATCACAGCTCACAGCAACCTCCAACTCCTGGGCTCAAGCGAGTCTCCTGCCTCTGCCTCCCAAGTAGCTGGGACCACAGGCACCTGCCACAATGCCTGACTATGTATTTTTTGTTGTTGTTGCAGCCACCATTGTTGTTTGGTGGCCCAGGCTGGATTCGAATCCACCACCTTAGGTGTATATGGCTGGCAACTTAGCCACTTGAGCCACAGGTGCTGAGCCACAACTGACATTTCTAAGACACCTGACCAGGAGTTTTTGAAAGAGGTAAAATTTATGACTATTTTTTAAAGCTGACAACCTTATTTTCTACAGGCCTTATGAGTGGCGAGTGTATGCTAATTTGAGAGAGAAAGATTTAGAATATAGTCAATGGATACATCAAGATTGTTTCTCAGGAGTGTGGATTTCCTGCATTTTTAAAATTCTTTTGATGCTAATCTAATGTGTGATTAAAATGGAATATCTTCATGTAGCATGGTAATTTATATCACATTTAGCATCTGGGAATGGAAGATTTCTGGGATGGGGATAGCAGGTGACAGCTTCCTCTTTCCCTCAGCTGATCTAAATCCTCCTGAAATATTACATTCAGTTCCTGACACCATATTTTAAGAGAAATCTAGACAAATTAGAGTGCATCTGGAAAAGAGTGACTTAAATGGTGACGACATGAGGGACAAATGAAGAAAAGGGAGATGTTTGCTTCAGGGAGGAACCAGCTCCTGGGACATGTTTGCCATTTTTAAGTAAGAAAAGACCTTTCCTGCAGAGGGCTGTTAGCATTCTCTGTATAACCAGCATATTAAGAAAAGAGCAATTTGGGGGTGAAGAAAGTCAAAGAAAGCAAGTCAGTAGTATCCAAAGATGAATTCTTAGGGTAGACAGGCAATTCTGTCATGGGAGACATTCAAGCAAAGTTTTGGGAAAGAATTCTAAAGCTGAAAAATTCTAAATCTAAATCTTGTTGGATTTGACATCCTGCAAGGTCTTTTCCACTATTGTTAGAGCTTTCACCTCCTTCAGAGGCCCCCATATCATCACTCTGGGAGTCCCTAGGTGTGTGGTCAAGTGTGCTCATAATCTATCCCATTTCCTTCTTTCCACTTTTGGCTCCCATTAGTGACAGTATTTCCTAAAATCTCCAAAGCCTATGAAATCCCCAGAGGATCCCCCACTGATGATTCCCAGGTAGCTCTGACCCAATTTGTGTGTGTTCCTTCTCTTCTTACTCCCTGCAAAAGCTGTACCCCTGGGCCAAGCCACTGGCCACTGGGAGTGTTGGAGTCACTTCCCCATTCTGTCAATTCCCTCAACGTGGCAATGCCTGACTTCTTCCCTTTTTGTGTTACACTATGCAATTGTTGTCAAATAGATTTTGTAGGCGAAGATCTGTTAGATCTTACTCATAGACGTTTTTCCCCTTGGTCTATAAAAGTCCACAGTGGTTCAGTTGGGAATATCAGGAAGCAAGAGATTCGGGGTCTTGCTTAAAATTGCATTCATCTATGGCTCCAAGTCTTTTTCTCCTCAGGGGGAGTTCTCAGGAAACTCTTTGCTTCCTCATTAAAATATCCCATTCCTGGCAGGGCAGGGTGGCTCACACCTGGGAGGCCCAGGTGGGATGATCATGTGACCTCAGGATTTCAAGACCAGCCTGAGCAAAAGTGAGACCCCATCTCTACTAAAAGTAGAAAAATTAGCTGGGGGTTGTGGCAGGTTCCTATAGTCCCAGCTATTCTGGAGGCTGAGGCAGAAGGAGCATTTAAACCAGAAGTTAGAAGTTGCTGTGAACTAGGGATGCCATGGCATTCCAGCCTGGGGCGACAGAGTAAAAGCATGTCTCAAAAAAATAAAAAATAAATAATAAGTAAATAAAAACTCTACTCTTCCTTAAGAGCTTACTCTACCACCCTCAGTATGTTCCTGATGCTCTGAATCTAAGTTGAGACAGATTAACTCAAATTGTGGCCCTTTCTTGTTCTCTTTCCCCTATCTCTCTCCCTACACTGCCCCATATGGTCCTATGACAGAGAGGTGAGAGCAGAGAAAGTTGAACATAAGAATAACAGATGAAAGAATGTTTCATAGAAGGGGAAGGTAAAAGAACTATATGATATAGATGGTTTAATCACGAATTTTAAGTGAATTAAAAAACAATTCAGTCAGGTGTAGTGGCTCATGCCTGTAATCCTAGCACTCTCAGAGGCTAAGGTGGGTGGATTGCCTGAGTCCACGAGTTTGAGACCAGCCTGAGCAAGAGCACGACCCTATCTCTAATAAAAATAGAAAAACTGAGGCAAGAGGATAACGTGAGCCTGAAAGTTTGAGGTTGCTGTAAGCTATGAAGCCAGGGCACTCTACTCAGGGCAACAGCTTGAGACTCCATCTCAAAAAAAAAAAAAAAAATTCAGTCTGATGTTTATGTTGCTAAATAGTACAACTCAAAGAAATACTCTTGGGGAGGCACCTGTGTCTCAGAGCATAGGGCGCTGGCCACATACCACATACACGGGGGCTAGCAGGTTCGAATGGGAAGGGGTGAGTCTGCTAAACAAACGAACAAACAAAAAATATAGCCAGGCGTTGTGGCAGGCGCCTGTGGTCCCAGCTACTAGGGAGGCTGAGGCAAGAGAATCGCTTAAGCCCAAGAGCTTGAGGTTGCTGTGAGCTGTGATGCTATAGCATTCCACTGAGGGCAACATAGTGAACTCTGTCTCAAAAAAAAAAAAAGAAAGAAATACTCTTAGAAGTCAGGAAGTATTTATCAGGGATATCAATGTGATTGGTCATTTGCTGTTAAGATTTCACTGATGAAAATCTAATACATAAATTGGGGAAAAGAATCCAACAACTTGCTGATAGTATTTGCAAAACAATTTTTCATACTCCTTCAATGTTGATTATAATTTTAGAAAGTCAATTTAATAAATTGTATATACACTGTATGAAGATATTTACACATACACTGTATGAATCAACTAATACTTTCCAACTCCTAAATTAAAAGCAGCTTGTTGCCAGTGTCCTTGCCCAAGTTTTGCTGGTGCAGGGGAGAACGTACGTCTTTCCTCCACTCTGAACAAACAGAGAGGTAAACTATATTTAGCTCTTTCATCTGAACCTTCCTTAGAGTTGCATAACTCCTTAGGGATATAGTTTTGGTAACAGCTAGGGGGAAAAAGGAGTCAACTGTTTGCATTTTAAAGTGTTCTTCTGCTGTGGGACTCTTTCTCTTGACTTGTAAGAGACAGAGAAATGATAAGAAGAATTAGTAAGAAAGTTAAATATACTACACACGTTAAGCCTCCAAAGGAGAATTTGGGCATTTGTTTTGACGCTTGGAGGCCAGTCTAATGAAAGTTGAGCACAATATATGACTGAGTCTATGATTGAACATATCAGCTATTGGGCAAATGGAAGAATTAGGGACAAGATATCTATGATCAGAAGCTCAAAGCTCAGAAACTAGGTTCAAGCAGAGATGGTGAGAAATAGCATGAATGAAGGAGAATGTCCAAGTTAGCAAGTCCAAGGCAGAGGAGTACAGTATCAAACTGTTTACAAACGTGGAGTTCTGATGGCAAAGGGGCAAGGAAAGTGAGTGCACAGCTATGGAATGCATGATTTGGATGACTTAAGAAGATGTTTACCTTTCAGCTGTGAGGAGTGAAATTTGCTGCTAGCTATCAGCTCTAAATGCCTACAGGACTCATTTTAACTTGGGAATGAAGGACAGGCTCTCCCCAGGCAGTCCCAGTAAATGACCAAACACATGGGAGCACTAGAGTCTGGCAAATTCTGCCCAGTGTTTATGGGCAATTTTTGCACTGGAGTTTTCTGTTAGGCTGTTAGACTTCCTCAGGGCTGCACTTTGGTGTGAGGTTCTTCTTCACACTTCTTCTTCCCTTCACTCCTTTCACAAAAATCAAACCTGCGCTATAACCTGTGCACTTCTAACCACATCTTGGTGCTCACTTCCCGAAGGACTCAGCCAGTGCAAGGGAGGATGGCAGGGTTCAAGTTTGGCCCTAAATCCAGAAAAACACAATCCAAATGCCATAATCCCAACTTGAAATCCTGAAAGATCAAAATCCTTAAAGAGAAAATGGGAAAATTTAATAGAGCATGCTCATGTTGGTGTATATTTAATCACAGAAGAATTTCTACAAGATTAGTGTCAAGTAAAAAATGAATGGCAGCATATTCTCTGGGAAGAGCCGTGTCCCAAAAGAGAAAAAGAAAAGAGCGAGATAAGCCTGAGTAAGAGCTAGATCCTGTCTCTAAAAATAGTCAGGCGGTATAGCAGGCACCTGTAGTCCCAGCTATTCAGGAGGCTGAGGCTAGAGGATCTCTTGAGCTCAAGAGTTTGAGTTTGCTGTGAGCTGTGATGCCACAGTACTCTACTGAGGGTGTCAGAGTGAGATTCTGTACTAGAATAAAAAAAAAGAAGAAGGATAGAAAACAAAAGAGAGTAGAAGAGTCTCTATTCATGCACCTTTTACAAAAGTTGTACCCTTCCATGAATATACAAATATATTAATGATCATTGAATTATGTAAGTTACACTGGTGAATTGTATGATTTGTGAAGTATTCTTTAATAATACAGTTATTAAAAAATTGTGCACTTTCTGGGAGCAGTGGCTCATGCTTAGAATCCTAGCACTCTGGAGGCTGAAGCTGGAGGATTGCTTGAGGTCAGGAATTTGAGACCAGCCTGAGCAAGAGTGAGACCCCGTCTCTACTAAAGATAGAAAGGTAGCCAGGCATTGAAAGGTAGCCAGGCATTGTGATAGGCACCTGTAGTCCCAGATAATGGAGAGGCTGAGGCAGGAGGCTTGTTTGAGGCTGCCACGCTAGACTGAGCAAGAGTGAGACTCTGTTTCAACAATGAAAACACATTGTGCACTTCCAACTATAGAAGGCAGTGCTAAGATAAATGTAGAGGAAGATAAAAACAATAAGGTAAAGAAAGCCAACACTGCCACTTGTCCTGACACTGCCCCTTGTTCTGAAATCTTTTCTCACTTGGACATAAGGAGTTTCCACATTTTTTTCTTTATGGCATCTGCAAAGACGGCCAGAGTGTTCATAAACTACTGAAAAATATTTATTAGTATACCTCCTGAATTCATAAAACCTAGTAAACAGTTTATGTATTCTTTGAAATTGTTGTTGATATGGAAGTGCAATGACATTCATCTCTAGAGTTCTGTAATTTGGAGACATTGCAGCTGAAAATGAAGGTATAGTCATTCATTTGCCAACCATTGCAGGGTGCCTTCTCTTCACACTAATATGCAGGCCTGGTGATAAACAGGGCCTTGTCTCTGCCCTTGAGGAGACCACAACAAAGTAGGGAACATAGACTTTTATTTTATTTTATTTCTTTTCTTTTTTTCTGAGACAGACCCTCAAGCCATTGCCCTGGGTAGTGAGCTGTGGCATCACAGGTCACAACAACCTCCAACTCTTGGGCTTAAGCAATTCTCCTGCCTCTGCCTCCCAAGTAGCTGGGACCATAGACTCCCGCCACAATGCCCAGCTATTTTTTGGTTGCTGCTGTCATTCTTGTTTGGCAGCCAGGGCTGGATTCAAACCCTCCAGCTCAGGTGTATGTGGCTGGCACCTCAGCCGCTTAAGCCATAGGCGCCAAGCCATAGACTTTCAAACAGTATGAGATGTAGGGAGACATGCTGCTGTGAGAGACCTAGGAGACTATTTGCAAGAGAAAGTGGCAAACCGAGGTGAGATAATTACACCTAGACTTGAGGGTGACATGATCTCCCGCTTACAAAGCACCAGGAAACCTAGTAGCTCACACTTCCATTGCACTTACTTTGCTTCAAGCTCTATTCAAGTTGCTTACATATATTAACTCATTTAATCTTCCCTCTTACCCTATATAAGAAATTGAAACAAGTCCCATTTGTAGGGGAGAAATCTGATGCAGTAATAAGTTAAGTCACTTGCTCACCATCTCA
Organism: Galagoides demidoff; assembly: GCA_963574575.1. NCBI lineage: Eukaryota > Metazoa > Chordata > Mammalia > Primates > Galagidae > Galagoides > Galagoides demidoff. The sequence continues at coordinate 14,668 of CAUYQV010039896.1, read as the reverse complement.
CAGATCATGAATCCAGGCAGTTCACTTTCAAAGCATCTCTGCACTGCCCAAGAATGGCACAACCTAGGGCAAGTCTTTGTTTTTTCTGTCTGTCTGTTTATTTCTGAGTTTCCTCCAAGTTAAAAACATTTTTATTTATTGTACTAATAATATTATAACTATGACAAAGAAAACCTCAACCACAATCTCATCACTTAGCAGATCACTGACTCTTATATATCATTGTTCTTCCCTTTCTATTTTGATTGTCTTTTCCAGTTTTTGGCCAGAGCTGGGTTTGAACCCGCCACCTCCGGCACATGGGGCCAGTGCCCTACTTCTTTGAGCCACAAGCACTGCCCTGATTGTCTTTTCCAGAGCAGATTCTTTGTTTCTTACTCCTGTGGCATCTAAAGGTGGCCTCTCTGAACCACTTTTATTTTTTTCCATTCCTGGCCTATGGTCTTTCTTGAGACCCTTTACCTATACCTCTGTTTGTGTTACTGGGAAGGTGTATGTAACAGCCCCTTTCAGGAGTGAGTGGGCCTCCTTGCCCTGTAGGAACTACTGCAGCAGCTGCATGCTTGATATGTGGAAGACTTGAGGGGGAATTTCATTGTTAGTGAGCAGAGATCACGGTTATTCATTATCTACTGCTGTATAACAAATCACCCTCAAAACCTAGTGGCTGAAAACAACAAATATCATCTCAAGGTTTAAGAATGGCTTAGCCAGGGTTTCTGGCTCAAGATCTTTCATGAGGTTGCAAATAAGATGTTATCAGGGCTGAAGGCTTAGCTGAGGCTGAAGGATTTGCTTTTGAGCTTACTCATGTGCATGTTAGCAGGAGACCTGTTTTCTAGCCATATGTGCTTCTCTATTGGGCTGCCCACAATATGGCAGCCAGCTTCTCCAGAGTGAGTGGTGAGAGAGAGAGTGGGCACACAAGCGAGATGGAAGCCTTATATCTGTTATGCACTCATCTAGGAAGTGACATACCATCAGCTCTCAGCATTGTACCAACTTTGGTACCATGTGGGAGGGGATTACAAAAGAATGTGAATACCCGGAGCAAGGATTATATTAAGAGCCATCTTAGAGACTGACTATCATACTTGGGCAGGGGCCAGGAGCCAGAGGAGCAGCTACACTTCTGTGGTCACATCTTCATTTATACTATGTATAAATGGCTCCTCTTGACATTTTGCAGTGTGTACCACAATCGTACATGCTGGTCCAGGTAGCAATTACCGACTAAGTGAGATAGTCAGGAGACTTTGTCCTTAGTACTTTTTCCATACCCTGTTGGAAATTCATTCATTCATTCATTCCTTTATGCAACAAACAATTGTTAAGCACCTGGTCTGTACCTTTGTGTCAGTACTTCAGTAGACAATGGGATGTGCCTACAGCCTCTGGAAAGCCAAATTTATAAGCAAAGATCATTGTTTTCCATCCCATTCTCTCAAGGTCCTAATCTTTGGTAATCGTGAACTAATATGATATTTCTTTCAAGAGGTACAATCCAAATATTTAATAACTCCTGATCACTGAGTGCCTAACAAGAATGGAAGCTGTTTAAACAAGCAGCATGGCTCTACCACTGTGATGCTTTCTGCTGAAATCCAGCCCAGGTCCCACACCCTGCCCCCATTCAAACTGGAAAACTAATTTTGACTCAACCAACTCATGAAGTTGGCAGTAACAAAGTTATAATTAGGACCCTTAAAAAACATTCCCATTTGCCAGTTCTAGGGGGGCAAAATGTTGCCTCTATATCAATGCCCAGCAGTAAAAAATGAAAGAAAGGAGAGAGTTCATGATGACAGATTGATGAACCAGAGTAGGAAATATAAGGAAGGTGAACATTTGTCTTGGACACCAAGTTTGCGTCTCAGGGGAGAGAAACTGAGAAATATCAAATAAAAATCTATGTTTGTAACATTGATCTCATGGTAAACTATCCTGAGTTCAGATTCCAGAGCCAAACTACTGATTTCAAATCCCAATTCTGTTCCTCACTAGCTGTGTGAATGGGGAGGGGGAAGTGACTTAATCTCTATGCACCTCAGTATTCTCGTCTTTATAGTGGGGTTGACTGGATGAAACCAAGTCATATAGTGGTCATGACCTAGTATGGGTAAAGTGTTTGGTATGTTGCCTAGCATAAATTAATGATACAGTAAGTGCTAATTATTACTATTAAAGAAATTAAAACTACTTCTCTATTATGTCATCAACCGAATGAGATCAATTTTATTCAATCAACCAACATTGAATATATATACATATACAGCCAACAAAATCCTTTTTCTCAAAATGCTTTTATATGGTGAGGGGGAAAGAGGAAGGAAGAAGGAACTAGAAGAAAGGACAAATTAGGATAAACAAGTAAAAAATATGTTAGATGATGATCCTAGGGAAAAATGTAGCAGAGGAAGGGGATAAGTTTTGGAGGAAGGGTGGGAGAGAAGAATGTTTTAGAGCTAGGAAATAACATGTGCATAAGTGAGGCTGAAGAACGCTTGATGTGTTCTATAATAGCAAAGATAGTGTGATTGGAAAGAGATGAGTATGGGCTAAAATTGTACAATGTGAGGTCAGGAGGGTTGGGGGCAGCAGGCAGATTATGCAGTTTTTTTTTTTTTTTTAAAAACAGAATCTCACTCATTACCTTGGTAGAGTGCCATAGCATCGTAACTCACAGCAACCTCACACTCTTTGGGCTCAAGAGACTCTCTTGCCTCAGCCTCCAGGGTAGATGGGACTACAGGCACCTGCCACAATGCCCTGCTATTTTTAAAGATGAGGTCTCACTTTTGCTCAACATGGTCTTGAACTCCTGAACTCAAGCAATTCACCCACCTGGACCTTCTGGAGTGCTAAGATTATAGGCGTGAGCCACTGCATTCCAGCCCCATGCAGGGAAGTGTATTAACAGCAATTGTAATAACTTTTGCTGTCACACTCTAGTATGGAAAACCATTGGAATGTTTGAGGAAAGGAGAAACATAATCTAAGGACCATTCAGACTGCTCTGTGTGTGTGTGTGTGTGTAAGATAGACAGTAAGAAGCAGAAAGATCAGGTAGGAGACTATTAATTGAGAGATGGTGGTGGCTTGGACCATTAGCTGTGGGGAGGAAGATGGGAAGAAATGGATAAACATTCCTTGAATAAATACAATTGTAACTCTGATTTGTATTGATTTTGAACTTAAATACTAAATAGCAGTTAAAACATCTACAGAAAAACTAAGTACTCTAGCAACCATGGTTTTAGCAATTAAGCATTGAAACCTGTTCCAATCCTTTCCACAAAGACAGAAGTTGACATTGCTGCATCCCTAGCCCGGTGGACAATGAATGACTAACAAACAACTTCGATACTTTTTGTGACTGAAGAACATTTGTTATAAAATATTTGTTGTTAATAAACAAAAAAATCAACAGGAGATATGGAGAAGAGAGTATATATAATCTTTACATAGTATAGTTTATTTGGAGATTAGCATAAAGACCTAGGAAATGGAGACTCTGTCATCTATTGTCACTAAAGAGTTGCAAAACACACAGGAGGCTTTGATCTTTCTATGTTATTAAAACACAATCAGTAAAATGAAAATGATAATATGTAGAGGTTTATGAGGTAAAATAAATTATACACACATTTATGTCCGTCTATGAAATGGTCTAGTCATATTCTAAATACTAAAAAGCAAATATGATACATTTTATTTCCTCTTTTCCTACAAACATATCATGCCTACTAGTATATTGTACCATGTGAAAGATATAGGTGGCTATAAAATTGATGATCCTGGGATATTTTAATTTCTAAGCCTCCAATATAGGCGTTCAAGGGTCACGGGGCCTGCTGATGATGTCTTGAGTGACACATAGAAACGAGTCACAAAAATGCATCCAGTTTTTGCTTCATGGTGATTTACAGAGGTTAGGTGCCAATACTTTTTTGAGGGAATTTTCACAGATGAAATAAAGCTAACAGTCAGTTCTTCACGAAGGCGTTTGATTAAAGAATTTTCAGTTCCAGACATGTGCGCGGCTCCTGACTTGCTCCTGTCTTCTGGTCTTATTGCATTGATTTCTTTAGGCTGCTTAAGTTGCTCTCAGCTCTGCTCATTACCCCATGCTAGGTTCAGGGCACCTAGTAGGCTTATTTTCCACATCTAACTATGTATGTGAGTAGGTTATGTTCAAGTGAATTAGGTCTATCTCTTTCCTTGGTGCGGTTTTGTCTTCAGCCCTGTCTAGGCAGGACAACTTTTCCAGGTATAGCCAGAATCTCAAGCACTCCATTGGTGAGAGGCTGGAGATAGGATAGGGGAAATTTTGTGGAAGATGAATTTATAAAACAGGTACAGTTTTTAAAAAAAAATGGTCATTCGGGTAAAACTTAAAGAAAAAGCTAATGTTCCCTCAGGGCACTCATAGTGCTGCTGCTGCTGTTCCCATACCCTTCAACTGGGCACTAAAGCAGCTTTCCACCGGCTCTGTACCTAACGCTACACTTCCGTCCCCTCTCCCCTCTCTCTAGTATCCCGGGTCTAAATGGCCTGGAACGCCTTGCCACCAGCTGGTGTGCATTCTTGGACTAGCCGAGCAAAAACCAGGACTTCGGTGCTGCAGTGTCAGGCTTAGCTTGGGCGAACTTTCAAGGGCAATGTGAAGTTCTACGTTGGGTTCCAGACGTTCTATGTGGGCACCAGACGTCCCCAAGTTTGGGCTAGTGTGTTAATAGGGTCATTCCTTGTAGCTGCTATGGGAAAGCTCTGGGGCGAGTGTTAAGAGCTAGAGTTGGTGGTGGGGGGGGTAGAAGGCTTCCCCCGCCCCCCGCCCCCTGCCTTTAGAGGCAAACCCCCGCCCCATCCGGCATTTCCCTTTAATGCGCGTGCCCGTCAAGGTCCCCGCGTCCCATCTCTTCAAGCCGTTCCTTCAGCCTCGGTTTCCCCCACTTTTGCCGACCCTACCCCGTGGGACGACCCTCGCCCCACCCCCCGCAACCGCCCAGCCTGAGCACAGGACCCGGCTGTCACTTTACTTTTCGGCGCCGCGCCCCCGCCCCTCTCCAAGCCGACGGGGCAACTTGCCCATGCGCGTGCCCGCCCCCGCCCCCTCGCGGCCACGCGCCGGCGGAGGAGGGGCGGGGGAGCTGAGGGAGGCGCGCGGCGCCGCACGGCCGACGTGGGGCTCGCGCTCTCGCGGTCTCTCCCGGGCTGGGGGGCGGGCACGCGCAGCGGCGGGCGCGCGCGCGGACGGCCGGGCGGCGGCGGCTGCTGGAGGTGGTGGCTTCACTTTCCTAGACTCAGGGGCAGCCACAGCGGCAGCCGTGGGCAGCAGCCTCCGGAGCCAGAGCTGGAACGGCCGGGGGCGGCGGCAGCGGAAGCGCTGAGGGTGAGTCTGGGCGGGCGCGAGCGCGGAGGGGACAGGCGTGGTCGGGTGCGTGGTGCGTGGGTCCGGCTTTCGGTGACTAGACGGTCCGCGGGGGACATCTCGTCCCTGGGGCCTCCCCCGTCCTCCTCCCTCGCGCCTCGGCAGCCCTCTCTCCCGGGCTTTGGTTCGAGCCTGCGACCTGCAGGGACACCCCTCTTTCAGGTATTCGCTCGGGCCGTGTCCGTGCCTCCCGTCTTCGGGCGTCCTCCCTCTCGCGGGCGTTCTCCTCACTCCCCCCAGTTCCCCTCCGCGCCGCAGGTCTCTGCTTACACCGCTCGCGCCCTAGTTCCCCCTTCCTCGCTCTCCGGCGCGCCTGTTCTCTGCGCCACCTCCCGCGAGCCTCCTGCCCCCGTTTCTCGCCCTTTCTACCCTTCCCCCTCCTTCCCATCCCCTCCCCCGCCTCTTCCCTCTCCTGCCCTTCTTCTACCCTCTTTCGTTCTCAGTTCCCCATCCCTCTCCACCCTCCTAGCCCCTGTCCTCTCCCAGCCGCATCCTGGAACTAAGTCTTTGCAAAAGTACAGGATAAATGTCACGGTGGAAAGTGCCCGGCATGATCTTTTGCTATTTTCCCTAATTGCATAATTGCTGCACATGGTGTCTCTCCTGGCGAGTGGCAGGTCTGGCTCCGCCGCCGCACCCCGGTGGCCCGCCGGGAGAAGACCTTGTGGGTGTAATTTGTGTGTGCTCTGGTGTGGGGTGTGTGTTGTATCCGTCTTTTGTGATTCCTGGCGCTTGTCACAGTTTGGCAACGAAGCCCATTTTTCTCTGGTCTCTCCTCTGCAGCCCCCTCGGCCTGGTTTGAAACTGGATTCCCTCTATTCTCTCCCGCTTACCCCCTCCTCACTTCTCTTTCCTCTTCTCCTCTCTTATTCTCTAATAATGTTTTCATCCTTTTGCCCTTTACCATTTCTAATGAAGATAAAGCGTGGCTTCTTGTGGCCTTTTCCTTTACATCCAACCAGAAATGTCCAATCCATCTTCCCTTGAGGAAATTAAGGCCGCTTTAGAAAGACATCTCCTGTGCTCGGTGGCTGTTAGACCTATTTGCATATTTTCAGGATTCTTCGTTTTGTATTGTGTATTCTTGAGAGTCCACCCAAAAGATTTTATTTAAAAGTACTAAAGGAGGTGCTAGGGTTTATTCTCAGATGATCTCGCGGTTCAGAAAAATTTTAAGCTCTTCTTAGTTTTTAATCCCTGACTCTTTAAAAAGTATTTCTGAAAATGTGATAATGCAGACTGGACCTTGAGAATCTAGATATTTGCCTTTACTCAGGCAGCTGCTCCTTGGCTCCTTGGAGTTCCGTAGGTGGACCGATGCTGAAGAGAGACTGTTTTCATATATAATATCATACCCCACTGTCTCTCCTACAGCACCCTTTGCTCCAGAATAAAGTGTTCCACTATTATTTCGTGCATAAATACCTGTACAGTTAAGTTTAAAGCTAGATGTTGCCAGATAATGTGCATATAATATGAATTACTTTATTTTATACCTTAGAAAAGTTAGAACTGTTGAGTAGGAATACAGCAAGATAACACGACAGAATTAAACGTTTCTTGTTGTAAAAGCTCAAACGAACACTTGTTTTTGCAGTTTTATACTATAAGTTACTATTGTAAGGCTTATCTGGATAGTAAACTGGATTTATGGAGAGACTATAGTTGCTTTTATGTTATAAGTAATATTTAAAGTCAAATAATTTTATTTTTATTGAACAGGTGAGTTTTATTCACTGTATGTTGTTAATTTCTAGGACATAATTACAGCGTAGAGTACATAGCTAATGCAAGCTTAGATAATTGGTGGGCTGAAGAAGGCATAATATTTAAACTCTTAATACATATTTTAGGAAGGACTACGTTTCTATTTTATGTTTAAAAGCCAAGTTTTACTTTGAGTTTGAAGTAAACATATCAATTTATATATCTCACTGTCTTTGAAACTATCATTGGAAAGTAGCGCTTGTGTTTGTAACCCAGGGATTTCAATTTATTTTCCCTATAAATTAGATGATTGGATCAAATTAGTTATTTAGGAATTACTTTTAAAGATAGTTTTAAAATGGTAATTTAGAAAATAATGTTTAAAGAGTTACAATTCAGAAATTTTTATTCACTTGTATTTTAGAGAGACAAGACAGCAATTTGCTACTTAGAACTAATTAAAATGGTTTATAGACTTTGTTTTCATAAAAATTAGTGGCACCTGAATGCAACATTTTTTTCCCTATACTTGTTCTGTAATCAGGCATTCAAAAAACAAAATCAGTAGAAATTCTGTTTATTGATATTTGAAAAAGAAATGAAAACCTTATTTCTAAAAGTTTCTGTAGTAGTCATCAATGATTATTTACAGGTTAGGATTTGGATGAAATAAGATATCATAGGTCAAAAGTGAAAATACATTTTTTTTCTTTTTTGTGAACCTATAGAAATTATGCCTCTATTTGTCCAGTTAAAATAGTATTTTTAATAGTTCTCTAGTGAGCCTAATTTTTACTATAGTTTTCCTCTGATTTTCTTCAGTAGTTTATGAAATTTGGTTTCAGATTATGGCTCAGATTACATCTTTGAGTAATCTTTTCTAAATGATTATACAATAGTATTATTAGTATGTAAATGCACATAAATACAGAGAAGAGTGCGTAGCTTTATAACTAATACCATACGCAACTGAAACTCTCCACATAATTTAATCATAATTCGTTAAACTGAAGCCACAGCCTCAGTGTAAGAATATTATTTCATTTAGGTTCCCGTATATTTGTCACGTGATGAATTCTTTCTGGAATATATAAACTAAGTCTCACTCATTTCACATTTCTTAAAATATTGCTGACAGCATTTTGGTATATCTGAGCATCTTTCCCTGAGAATTGTTCTCTTTCTCACTCCAGTGCATATCCAGTATATCTAATAAGCTATTGTGTACATACAAGGTTTTAACCTTCTCATATATTTTAACTGAAAGAAGCTGAAAAAACAAATGTTAAATCTAAGAATGAGAATTTAAAGTGTAATAAAAATAAAAAAATAGAAATATTAGGACTTTTAGAAGTAGACATGAAACAAACTGATATAAAATTTCTGTATTCTATTAAGTGACTTAAGTACTCATAAAAGATGTCAGTGTAGAGACTGATGATCTACATTTACAGAATAGGTATAAAAGTACAGTTCCCATCGGTATGTTTCAGAGCTGTTTGGGCACACCTGTTTTTGTTTGTCAAGGGGGAAGGGAGTTGGTGGGGTTGAGAGGAGGGTGGTGATGTGGGTGGTGTGTGAGTATAGACATTTGGTATTTTCTATTGCATGTTTACCTCTCTGTGCTTTCTGATTCCTCCATTCTTTTATAGTGCTTTTTTGGTTTGTCTTACTGTAAAAATACCAGGCCACTAAAGATTTTCATTACAAAATTATTTTGGTTAGAGGAAGCTACAAGTTAAATCTTTTGGTGATGATGAATTTTTATCAGTATCAGCTAGCTATCTATTTAATGAAATTATAGTAATAAAAATTTATGCCTTATTTAAAGTATCTATTGCCTATTCTTCTGAGGATATTAGAAAAAGTTTTATTTCAAGTTTGAATTTGAGTAATTAAAAGTATCCTTTTTGAAAGAATTTGTTCAAATTACCTATGAGTTTTCAAGGCATATTTTGTGTTGTTAATGGTACTTCTTAAACATAGGTAGTTCTGTTTTTTTTTTTTTTTTTGAGACAGAGCCTCTAGCTATCCCCCTGGGTAGAGTGCTGTGGCATCAAAGCTCACAGCAACCTCCAACTCCTGGGCTTAAGCAAGTCTCCTGCATCAGCCTCCTAAGTAGTTGGGACCACAGGCCCCCACCACAACGCCCGGCTATTTTTGGTTGCAGCCGTCATTGTTGTTTGGTGGGCCTGGGCTGGATTTGAACCCACCACCTTAGGTGTATGTGGCTGGTGCCTTTACCACTTGAGCTACAGGTGCTGAGCCGGTAGGTAGTTTTGTTTTTTGAAAAAGTATACGAGAAGGTAGCTGTGTGGTACTGCAAGTGGTGATTAGATGACAGTACCAGGGTGAGCACACGGGCGTTTTAGAGTTTGGATATGGGTTTTGTCTGTTCTGGATCTGTCAGAGCGTTATAAGCTAGTTGGGTCATAAGGGTTGTATTTATAGTAATCAGACTCAGAAATTGATTATGGTAACAGTTGAGAAGGCATGTTCCTTTCACTTACTGGAATTTTTTCTGTCTGCTATCTAAGGTTATAACAGCTACCTAGGGTAGGCATCAAAGTACTGAGGAAATTGAGTTGGTAATCAGAGTTGCTTGGGGAGCATGAACTCAGAGCAAAGGGAATTTGAAAGCCTTGAGGGATACTTCATCTAGACTGGAAAAAAATGAATTCTTCAGCGTCTCAATATAGTCTCTATCTTTTGTGAAACATGGTTGCTTAGCATATAGCTGGATATGCTATCACATATTTCAGTTTTTATTTAGAATCATTCAGGCCTCTGTGTTCTGTTATAACAAAGGTTACTTAAAATAAATAAATTTGCTGGTTTAGAAGATTTTAACCTCAGCTCAGATCTGACGATGTATTGACTTGAAAGTGTCCCCCTGTTTTTCTGTTCTTGTGGCCATTTGTACTAACCACTCTTAGGATACTAAGCAAGTTTGCTTGCCTACTAGTCCAAATTTCTGGCAGTTCTTAGTACAGTGCTTGGTAGAAAGTGTAGGTCCTCAGTCATTTTTTACTTCCTTTTTTATAATAGCATATGGAGATGTAATTCATATACTATAAAATTCACCCTTTAAAAATGTATTTAACTCTGTGGTTTTTAGAATGTTCAGAGTTGTGCAACATCATCGCTACCTAATTTTAGAACATTTTTATCATTCCCAAAGCATACTTCACGCCTATTAGCAGTCACTCCTCATTCTCCTTTCATTCTTAACCTTTGGAAACCACTACGTACTTTTGTGTCTTTATGTATTCACCTATTTTGGACCCTTCATATAAATGGAATCATACAGTTTGTGGTCCTTCGTGGCTAGCTTCTTTCACTTACCATAACCATTGAAGGCTCATTGGTTTTGTAACATGTAGCTACTGTACTTTATTCGACTTTTCATGTTGAAGTAATAGTCCATTATTATATGGATCTACTATATTTTGTTTATCCATTCATCAGTTAATGGACGTTTGAGTTGTTTCTACTATTTGACTATTATAAATAATGTTGCTGTGAAATTTCGTGTATAAATTTTTCATGTTTTTTTATTTCACAGTACATTTTGAATGGAGGAAAGAAAAGTTATAGCAGTTCCTAAAGCTGTTTGTTTTGTAAACGGTCAACTTATCTATTTTATATTGAGTTTTACTTGTTCTACTTTGAGGCTCACTTTCTCTCTATTGTTGAGGTACTTTACAGTAGTCCTCCTCACAGCTGAATAATTTTTTATTCTTTAATCCAGGATCTAAAATGTCCACTGAGGCACAAAGAGTTGATGACAGCCCAAGCACTAGTGGAGGAAGTTCCGATGGAGACCAACGTGAAAGTGTTCAGCAAGAACCAGAAAGAGAGCAAGTTCAGCCCAAGAAAAAGGAGGGAAAAATATCCAGCAAAACTGCTGCTAAATTGTCAACTAGTGCTAAAAGGTACCTCAGTTACTGTAACCATCTTGTTTTGGTATCAGTTTATTATCTTAAGTTCTGTTTTTCTGTTGTATTTAATCATTTTTCTGGGATGTGGGCTGTGAAGTTCATTGATTTTTCTTTCCCCTTCACTGTTAGCTCTTCTACATGGTTTTAATCATGGGGAACCTTTTAGCATTTAAAGTCAGTTGAATGGCATGGCATGTTTGTATGTGTTTGTGTATTATTAGAGGAACATATACAGAATATAAAACTATGATGGTTTGATCTGTGGTTTACTTGACCATTAAAATTTATTTTCTGTTCAGTTACACAGAATAGAGAATAAAAATCTACTGAAATAGTTATTGAGTGATAGCTTCTCCCTGCTCCAGCCCTTCCTTTCCCTTCTCTTGAGACAAGGTCTCATTCTTGTCACCCACACTCAAGTGCAGTGGTACACTTATAACTTACTACAGCCTCAAACTCCTGGGCTCAAGTGATCCTCTCACCTCAGCCTCCTGAGTAGCTCTGACTACAGGTGGGCACCTCTGTGCCTGGCTGATTTTTAAAATTCTTTTGTAGAGGCAAGATCTCACTGTGTTGTCCAGGCTCAGGCTGGTCTTGAACTCTTGACCTCAAGCAGTCCTCCTGTCTTGGCTTTCAAAGTGCTGGAGTTACTGGTGTGAGTCATTGCCTTGGTGATAGTTTATTTTCTACTGCCAAAATGTTGTTACATTATAAAATATCTCTTGGCAAACAGTTGGAAAAGTAATTGAATTTAGTATAGTCTTTCCTGATCCTGTGATTTTATGTTCTTGCTTTGTTTTAGTATGTTTCGTATTATCAAATAGGAAGTATAAATAAAAGCAATCTGTAACTTTTAGGTGTAGTGGAACATGTCAATGTTGAATGATAGCCTTGTATGTTATTAAGTGATGTAGATTAGGGAGAACTCCTTTCCCAAAGATTAAAAACCATTACAGTCTGGTAGACCTTGTTTCCTAGTTTGTTTTTGCAATCACACAAGTCCTGGGTACTCAGCTAGCTGACTCTTCTGCTGCCTGGCCATAGGACAAAATGACCTGCTAAGAAATAGGGGATGGGGTTATGATGAATGACAAAGGTGGGAAATAAAGAAAATATGCCATTTAGGTAAACAAAAAGAGGTTGGGGTGGGTGGGTAAGAGATTTTTCTGTATTGATTGTAGCTCTGCATAGATGAGGAAACGAGGGTTTCACAGGGCCTCTTCATTTTGTCAGAAAGGGAGAAGGATGGAGTGGCAAGGTCTGTGGGGAATAGGGTTTCCTGGGCCTATACGGTGCTCTTCTGTGACTATCAATTAGCAGAGACCCTCTTCCTAGCTGGGAGCACCACTACAAAATACTTTGAAATCATGTTTCTTAGGTGATGTATCAAAGACCAAATTTTACTTATGAAAGAGAGTGTACTATTTAATGTATGAATGTGAATTTTTTTGTTTTCGAGACAGAGTCTTATTATGTCACCCTCGGGAGAGTGCTATGGCATTGCAGCTCACAGCAACCTCAAATTCTTGGGTTTAGTAATTTTCTTGCCTCAGTCTCCCAAATAGTTGGGACTACAAGTACCCACCATGGCACCTGGCTATTTTTTTGTTGCTATTGTTGTTTTAGCTGGACCAGGTTGGGTTTGAACCTGCCAGCTTTGGTGTATGTAGCCTGCACCCTACCCACTGAGCTACGGGTGCTGCCTATGAATGTGAGTTTTTTTTTTTGTTTTTTTTTTTTGAGACAGGAGCCTCAAGCTGTCCCCTTGGGTACAGTGCCTTGGCATCACAGCTCACAGCAACCTCCAACTCCTGGGCTCAAGCGAGTCTCTTGCCTCAGCCTCCCAAGTAGCAGGGATCACAGGCGCCTGCCATAACGCCTGGCTATTTTTTGGTGCAGCCATCATTGTTGTTTGGCAGGTCTGGGCTGGATTCGAACCTGCCACCTTAGGTGTATGTGGCTGGCGCCTTAACCACTTGAGCCACAGGCACTGAGCCTGAATGTGAGTTTTTAAGGTACCATGGGTTGTCTTATTTCATTTGACTATAGGGTGATTACAAAGTATAAATTATATATTCAAACCTAGTGATAGATTTCGTGAGATAAAAATATGAAAAGAAGAAGATATTTTTCTCTCTTTTTTTAACCAGCATTTTTATTTTTATTTTTTATTTTTTGCAGTTTTTGGCCAGGGCTGGGTTTGAACCCACCACCTCCGGCGTATGGGGCCGGTGCCCTACTCCTTTGAGCCACAGGTGCTGCCCTCTCTTTTGTTAATAGATTAGAGATGGTGTGTGAAGAGTCCAGAACAGAACTGATTGGCACTAAATAGAAAATGGTTTTATTGCATTGGTGAAAGTAAGAATTCTTTTGAGTTGCTTCCTGACTGAAAGAATTCTTCCATTGGCAAATGCACTTTATGAATCTGTGCTTTTCAAATTGTGTCTTAGGTGGTTGGCATATGTGTTACCGTGTATGAAGTGACTTAGTCATTTACTATTTTATTTTGATGGTTTTGTTTTTTTGAGATAGGGTCTTGCTGTGCCTCCTGGGCTAGATTGCAGTGTTATCATCATAGTTCACTGCAACCTCAAACTCCTGGGTTTGAACCATCCTCCTGCCTCAGCTTCCCAAGTAGCTGGGACTATAGGCATGTGCCACCACCAGGCCCAGCCAGTTGTTGTATTTTTTATAGAGATGGAGTCTTGCTACTGCCTAGGCTGGCCTTGAACTCTGGGGTTCAAGTGATTCTCCTGCCTTGGTCTCCCAAAGTGCTAGGATTATAAGCCATTTACTATTCAAATATAAAAATGCTGCTTCACTACTATTTTTTAATTAAAAAAAAAAGCTTATTCTGCCTCTCTTCCTCCCTTACCCTAATTCAGTTGAAATGAGTTTTTTCCGTCTCTGCTTAAGTTCTAAGAACTTAGAAAATTGAGAATCATGGTGACCCCCACTCTTACGTTGTTGCTTTAGGTAGAGCGTCCTGGTGTCACAGCTCACAGCAACCTTAAACTCTTGGGCTCAAGTGATCCTCTTGCTTCAGCCTCCCAAGTAGCTGTGACTACAGGTACCCACCACAACGCCTGGTTGCTTCTTTTAGAGATTAGGTCTCGCTCTTCCTCAGGCTGGTCTTGAACTCCTGAGCTCAAGCAGTCCACCTGCCTCAGCCTCCCAGAGTGCTGGGATTACAGGCATGAGCTCCTGCACCCGGCAGCCCACATCTTTTTAATGTACTTTTATAGCTACAATACCTAGCATTGGAGGGTAACAGTATTTATTTATTTATTGCCTTAAAGCCTTAAGCTTATTGTAGGGATTGGATTTTCCATGGATGTTAGTTCTCAGAACCAGTGTGTTTAGAAGATTCAAAGTTAGAAGTTGTTTCAAAATAAAATTTTAATTTACACTTTTTATTTTGATGATTGATTTTTATTTATTATTATTGTTTTTTTGAGACGGAGCCTCAAGCTGTCCCCCTGGGTAGAGTGCCATGGCATCACAGCTCATAGCAACCTCCAACTCCTGGGCTCAAGCGAGTCTCCTGCCTCTGCCTCCCAAGTAGCTGGGACCACAGGCGCCCGCCACA
>CAUYQV010039895.1:0-10595 GCA_963574575.1 Galagoides demidoff | reverse complement strand
GCCTGTGGCTCAATCGGCTAAGGCGCCAGCCACGTACACCTAAGGTGGCGGGTTCAAATCCCCAGCCCAGGCCGCCAAACAACAATGATGGCTGCAACCAAAAAATGGCCGGGCGTTGTGGCGGGCACCTGTGGTCCCAGTTACTTGGGAGGCGGAGGTAGGCGACTCGCTTGAGCCCAGGAGTTGGAGGTTGCTGTGAGCTGTGATGCCATGGCACTCTACCCAGGGGGATAGCTTGAGGCTCCGTCTCAAAAAATAAAATAAAATAAAATAAAAAAATAAATAAATGATTGAATTTTAAAAATTTTAAAAGATAGTTGGGCTGTGCCTTCATTTACTCATTCAGTGTTATCTGAATGTCAAGCAAGTATGTTCTACCTAGAAATCACAGAGGAAGAACAATTTATAAAAACTGAATGTGTTGATACAATGATTAACCAAATGATATGAAAGTTATGTTAACCAGCTTGATGAAGATGTTTCAAATTGTATATGAAACAGCACAATGTACCCCATGTTGGCATCAATGTACACAGAAACCAATTAATAAAAAAACAAACAAACAAAAAAATAAAATAAAATGATCTGTGATTTTGTTTTGTTTTTTTGCAGTTTTTGGCTGAGGCTGGGTTTGAACCTGCCACCTCTGTCATATGCGGCCAATGCCCTACTCCTTTGAGCTAGAGGCAACACCCTGTGATTTTGTTTTTAATTATCTTATGATTCGGTGGCGCCTGTGGCTCATTAAGTAGGGTGCCAGCCCCATATACTGAACCTGGCCTCGGCCAAACTGCAACAAAAAAATAGCTGGGCGTTATGGGGGGGCACCTGTAGTCCCAGCTACTCGGGAGGCTGAGGGAAGAGAATCACTTAATCCCAGGAGCTGGGGGTTGTTGTGAGCTGTGATGCCACGGCATTCTACTGAGAGCAGCAAAGTGACACTCTGTCTCTAAAAAAAAAAATTATCTTACGATCGCACATAATTTGTGTATATCTCCTCTACTTTAATCCTTCTAATGAGTTGGCAAAGGCGTCACTACCAATCACACATACACAGTAGTTCCACAGTTCTATATGTTTTTGAATGGTTGTATAAAGCCAGCCTAAAAGTATAACTTAGTCTGACTTAGTAAAGAATTCAAAAGTTTATCTTGTGTATATTTCTCGTCACACTGACTTTTAGAAATATTTTAACTTATAGATTGTCTACAAAATATGAGATGTTAAATATTCTATATTTGGTATTATATATAAACCACACTAAAATGCCTTTCAATAAGTAAAAGGCAGCATTTTAGTCAATACAAGGAATTAGACTGGCAAAGATAAGACCAAAAGTAAAGCAGACAATTACTAATTTATCTCCAGTCCTCACCCTTTTTTTTAACTTAATTTTTTTTTTTTTTTTTTAGAGACAGAGTCTCACTTTATCACCCCCAGCAGAGTGCTGTGGCATCATACAGCTCACAGTAACCTCCAACTTCTGGGCTTAGGTGATTCTCTTGCCTCAGCCTCCTGAGTAGCTGGAACCACAGGCGCCCGCCACAATGCCCAACTATTTATTGTTGTTGTTGTTGCAGTTTTGGCTAGGGCTGGATTCGAACCTGCCACCCTTGGTATATGGAGCTGGTACCCCACCCACTGAGCCACAGGTGCCGCCCTTTAACTTAATTTTTATTAAATCATAACTGTATACATTTATGGGTACAATGTAATGATTTGATATACAATGTGGAACACTTAAATCAAACTAATTAACATATCCATCACCTCATTTACTTATTTTTGTGGTAAGACATTTATAATATACTCTTATTGTTTTGAAATGTACCCTTGCATGTGTACATTAGGTGAGATCCCGCCAAATACCCTTCCTCCACTCTCCTCTCCCCTCCTATATATTGGTTTCATAATAGTACTGAGTACATTGGATACTTTTCTTTCCGTTTTTTTTTTATATAAACTACTATATAATTTATTTTCACTTCTTAGATACGAGGCTACCAGTGACAGAAAGGAAGAGGAAAGCTTGCAGTATGATAAACCACAAGCAATACTGCATGCCAGGCTCTATATTCCTCCCCTCTATTATCCTTTTTTTAAAATTATTAAATCATAGCTGTGTACATTAATGTAGTCATGGGGTACAGTGTGCTGGTTTTATATACAATTTGTGTCTTTCCATTCTTAAGATACTTTACTAAGAAGAATATGTTCCAACTCCAGGTAAACATAAAAGATGTAAAGTCTCCCTCTTTTTTTAATGTCTGTATTTCTTAAACTGATAGAGGCCATCTATAGCAAACCCACAGCCAATATCATATTGAATGGAGTAAAATTGAAAACATTTCCACTCAAATCTGGAACTAGACAAGGATGCCCATTGTCACCACTGCAATTCAACACAGTACTGGAAATCCTAGCCATTGCAATCAGGCAAGAGAAGGGGATCAAGGGTATTCAAAAGAGATCAGAGGAGATCAAAGTCTCACTCTTTGCAGATGACATGATTTTATACGTGGAAAACCCCAGGTCTAAAACTCAACTACAAAGCTCTTAGATGTGATCAAGGAACATCGCAGTGTCTCAGGATACAAAATCAATACTTATTTTATTTATTTATTTATTTATTTTTAGAGACAGAGTCTCACTTTATTGCCCTCAGTAGAGTGCTGTGGCATCACAACTCAGAGCAACTTCCAACTCCTGCACTTAGGCGATTCTCTTGCCTCAGCCTCCTGAGTAGCTGGGACTATAGGTGCCCCCCACAACACCTGGCTATTTTGCTATTTTTTGTTGCAATTTGGCTGGGGCCAGGTGTGAACCCATCACCCTTGGTATATGGGGCCAGCACCCTACCCACTGAGCCACAGGTGCTGCCCCAAAATCAATGCTTAGAAATCAGTAGCTTTTATATATGCTAACAACAGTCAAGCTGAAAATACAGTCAAGGACTCTATCCCTTTTACAGTAGTGCCAAAGAAAATGAAATACCTGGGAGTTTATCTAACAAAGGAAGTGAAAGCTTTCTATAATGAGAACTATGAAACCCCTAGAAAAGACATAGCTGGAGATGTTAACAAATGGGAAAACATACCATGCTCATGGCTGGGAAGAATCAACATTGTTACAACATCCGTACTACCCAAAGCAATTTACAGATTTAATGCAATCCCCATCAAAGCACCAATGTCATACTTTAAAGAACTTGAAAAAATAGTACTTCATTTTATATGGAATCAGAAAAAACCTTGATAGCCAAGACATTACTCAGAAGTAAAAACAAATCATGAGGCATCACGTTACCAGACTTCAGATTATACTATAAATCTATAGTGATCAAAACGGCATGGTACTGGCACAAAAATAGAGATGTAGCTATGTGGAACAGAAGCACATATCATTATTTGATTTTTTTTTTATTTGAGACAGAGTCTCACTATGTTAACCTTGGTAGAGTGCCATGGCGTCACAGCTCTCAGCAACCTCAAACTCTTGGGCTTAAGCGGTTCTCTTGTCTCAGCCTCCCAAGTATCTGGGACTACAGGCACCTGCCACAATGCCTGGCTATTTTTTGTTGCAGTTGTCATTGTTGTTTAGCTGGCCTGGGCCAGGATCAAACCTACCACCCTCGGTATATGTGACTAGCACCATAACCACTGTGCTACGGGCACCAAGCCTCATTATTTGATCTTTGATAATCCTAACAAAAACATACACTGGGGAAAAGATTCCCTATCTAACAACTGGTGCTGAGAGAACCGGCTAGAGACCTATAGAAGACTGAAACTGGACTCTCACCTTCACCACTAACAAAATTGATTGTCACTGGATAAAAGATTTAAACTTAAGACATGAAACTGTAAGAATACTAGAAGAGAGTGCAGGGAAAGTGGGTGAAGATATTGACCTGGGAAAATACTTTATGAGGAGGACACCCCCCCGGAAATTGAAGCAACACCAAAAAATATATTACTGGCATCAGATCAAGCTAAAAAGCTTCTGCACAGCTAATGGCATTGTAAATAAAGCAAACAGACAGCCTTCAGACTGGGAGAAGATTTTTGCAGGTTATGTTTCCAACAAACATCTGATAACTAGAATCTCACAGAGAACTCAAACTAATCAATAAGAAAAGAACAAATAACCCCATTTCTTTGTGGTCAAGAGACTTGAACAGAAACTTCTCTGAAGATGATAGGTGCATGGCCTACAAACACATGAAAAAATGCTCATCATCTTTAATCATCAGAGAAATGCAGATCAAAACCACTTTGAGGTTCACCTAATAAGATTAGCCCACATAAAAAATCCCAAAACTGCAGATGTTGGTGTGGATGTGGAGAGAAAGGAACACTTCTACACTGCTGGCGGGAATGCAAACTAATACAGCCTTTTTGGAAAGAAAAAGGAGAATTCTCAAAGAACTAAAAGTTGACCTATCATTATATCCTGCAATATCATTACGAGATATCTACCCAGATGAACAAAAATTATTTTACAACAAAGACATTTGTACCAAAATGTTTACTGCAGCCCAATTCACAATAGCCAAGTCGTGGAAGTAGTCCTCGCCTTTAACAGGCTAACAAACACAAATCAAAATACCGGAGAGTCTTGCTTGCTTCTGAGACAATGATTTCCCCAGTACTTAAATATATTCATATTATAGAACCATTTATATAAATCTAATTATAAAACAAATCTTTGGCTCAGTGCCTGTAGCTCAAGCTGCTAAGGCGCTAGCCACATACACTGGAGCTGGTGG
The DNA here is from genome assembly GCA_963574575.1 of Galagoides demidoff. Taxonomy (NCBI): domain Eukaryota; kingdom Metazoa; phylum Chordata; class Mammalia; order Primates; family Galagidae; genus Galagoides; species Galagoides demidoff. Next base: position 5,827 of record CAUYQV010039895.1, on the reverse strand, counting down.
GTTTGAATTTAGCCTGGGCCTGCCAAATAACAATGACAACTACAACCAAAAAGTAGCCAGGTGTTGTGGCAGATACCTGTAGTCCCAGCTACTTGTGAGGCTGAGGCAAGAGAATGGCCTAAGCCCAAGAGTTTCAGATTGCTGTGAGCTGTGACTCCACAGCACTCTATCCAGGGCAACAGCTTGAGACACTGTCTCAAAAAAAAACCAAAAACAAATCGTCGATGGGTTTTAGATGGCAATTCATCAGCTTTGTGAAAAGTTCAACATTACTAATCAGGTTTAACCATATCTTTTTGTTGGTGTTGTAGTTTTTGGCTGGGGCTAGGCCTGAACCTACCACCTCTGGTATACGGGGCTGGCGCCCTGCTCCTTGAACCACAGGCACCACCCCTAACCATATCTTTAGAAGGGAGAAACAGTGATAGCATTTCCTGAATTGGAATTACTGTCAAAATGATCATATTGACGTAACCCCAAGTCAGTCTTAGCTAAATCGGGACTGTCCAATAAAATACTCCTGTCATTCATCATCTGAATTCTGGTGCATGAAATCAATTAAAATATGATAAACATAAAAAAGACACGAGACATTTCTCTTCCTGACTAAATAAGGAGAGGCCAGTTATTACATATCAGTAGCTTTTTTTTTTTTTTTTTTGAGACGGAGCCTCAAGCTATCCCCTGGGTAGAGTGCCATGGCATCACAGCTCATAGCAACCTCCAACTCCTGGGCTCAAGCGAGTCTCCTGCCTCCGCCCCCCAAGTAGCCGGGACCACAGGCACCCACCACAACGCCCGGCCATTTTTTGGTTTCAGCCATCATTGTTGTTTGGCGGGCCCGGGCTGGGGATTCGAACCGGCCACCTTAGGTGTATGTGGCTGGCGCCCTACCCTATTGAGCCACAGGAGCCGAGCCATCAGTAGCTTTTTTTTGAGATAAACTATTAAGTATGCCCTTTGTGCTGCCTTCTTTTTAATTTTTTATTTACTTATTTATTTACAGACAGAGTCTTACTTTGTCACCCTGGGTAGAGTGCTGTGGCATCATCAATCATAGCTCACAGCAACCTCAAACTCTTGGACTCTAGTGATCCTCTTGCCTCAGCCTCCCTAGTGGCTGGGACTACAGGTCCCACTACAATGCCTGCTATTTTTAGGGATGGGGTCTCACACTCCTGAGCTCAGGCCATCCACCTGCCTGGGCCTTCCAGAATGCTAGGATTACAGGCATGAGTCACCCAGCCTGGCCTTATTTAATTTTTTTTGAGACAGCGTCTTACTCTGTCTCCCTGGCTAGAGTGCAGTGGCTCATCACAGCTCACTGCAGCCTCAAAGTCCTGGGCTAAAGCGATCCTCCTTCTTTAGCCTCTTGGGGACTACAGGTGTGTGCTACCAGGCCTGGCTAATTATTTTATTATTTGCAGAGAAGGGGTCTTGCTCTGGCTCAGGATGGTCTCAAACGCTGGGGCTCAAGCGTTTCTCACGCCTGGGTCTTCCCAAGTGCTGGGTTTACAGGCAGGGGTTGTGAGCCACCACGCTCACCAGTGCCGCCTTCTTAACACCTGCATAGATGATTTTTGCTCTAGGGATGTAGGTAGGATTCTCCTAATACTCCACCAGCATATCCTCTTCCCAGGTGATGCCTTTGTCCTTATCAGTGCATCTGTATAAGAGAACCCAGCAGCCTGACTTGTCTCTGCCCAAAGGCACCAGGGAGATTCAGCTCAGTCTTGTGCTCACCTCTGTTTCCCACTGTGTGGCATGAGACACAAACAAAACCCTTCTTGCCTTTATCAGCATCACACATATTTAATCCTGTCTTTGGTTGCTGACAGCACAAATTTTCCCACTCAGAAGCCAGACGTTCCGCTCTCTCCAGTTGCCCATTTTAGTATAAGTGTCTTTTTTTTTTTGCCTTTAGGAATATAAATTCAAAAATACTTGTGAGCAAAAGAAAAAATACAATTCCAAAGGGGAATGTAGTTAACTGAGGTATCATACTTCCCACCCGAGCTTACATAAATCTCTAATTTATTACATAATTTTTATTGATAAAAAATTATTCCAATTATTGAATCAGCTGTTTATTTTAAGGAATGTGTGTCACAACTGCTAACTGGCAGGCATTGTATCTGCACAGAAAAGAAAAATGCCCATATGTGTTTATGCTAATAGTTTCTATGCATGCTGCCACCCGTTTTTCTCTGTAACATTTTCTGCTACTACATATCTAGTATTAAAGTTCCTCTTGTATTAATAGAATACAGCGTAGTAAATGAAGATGTCCCCAGAGACTTTAGTGATCTGAAGCTGAACACTCCCCTAACGAAAGGAAAAATGAAAGGAAAGTGGAAATTTGAGTTCTGAGTAGGTAAAATGATCTGCTGACATCAACAGCCCAGAATTCACAGGGCTCTTGGTGCCGAAGTCCGGCTGTCCCTGTTCCTTTGCAGCTCTTCTGGGCGCGTTACCTCACATGCCAACTTCTGGATGCTCTTCTTTTCTTCCCTCTCATTCCAGAAGTACTATATTATATCGTTCACCAGCTCTGTGCTGTATCCAGGGCTACTTTTTTCTGATTCATTTCCTTGTGAAGAAATTACATTCCCCACTTTTTTGTCCTTCTTTAACATGGCCCACGTTCCCCAACGCAGAGTCTCATTGTGACTCCAGATCCTCACAGCCCTTCTTTGTCCCAGCCGTTTCTCCACTGCCTAAAAATTGTTCTACCAACTGCCTCCCATTTTCTTAGGGCCCGTCTTCCAACGGTTGGCTTGCCAAGATTGCACACAGACTAATTTACATTAAATATGTATATGCCTGATGGTCTCTTTAACTTTCTAATTGAAAAAGTAATACCTATTTAAGGATTACTTATTCTTGAATTCTGGGAAGATGGCTGACTGGTAGCATCCCTCGTCAGAGGCTCCTGAGCAAAGGAAGAAAAACTAGACAGAATCAGACTCTACGAAGCCAAAGACAGGGAGCTGAGTCAAGAAAGATGTTCGGAAAGAAGTTCGGCAAGCTTTATCTCCAAAGAAGAGCATTCAAGAAAACAAATTACAGGTATGAAGCCTATTGACTAGAGGATGGGAAACCCCTCCTCCTAGCAGGAGGCCTGCCACAGGTTACCTGCAAAAGAGCAGGGAACAAAAGACCTCTGATTTTACCTCGCTGGAGAGAGTCGCTAAACTCCAGGTCTCTTTCTCCAGGAAGGTCCCACTTATGAACCTAGACACCACCCCGCCAGGCATAAAATTGAACAGATATTTTTCCCAACAAGTCCAAACTCCCAGTCCACCCTTTCCTCCTCGCATGGTGGCCTGAAGTTCTGCCCCTTGCAGAGCACAGACTGTTTGGTCTTGTTCTGAGAGACCTGGGCATAGTGTGGACAGCCAACCATCAGGACGAACAAAATCTATGACTAACGGGGAAGAAAGGGCACTCGGTGGGAGGAGGAGAAGTCCCCTGGTTATGACTATGCCTGACGAGTAGTAGTGTTGACCCTTGGTTTGGGCTGTGTCTTGCGGGACAGGGTGCAGAACCCACAGCAGGAGAGTGGTTGCCCCATGTGGACTGAGTTTGGCAGACAGGGCTGGTCCCTGCTGGGCCTGTGAGCAGAGGCTTAATAGGCATGGACTACAACCTGAGAGCAAGGGCATGGTCTCCCGATTCCAACAGAACCCTCGAGCAATGGCTTACTGGGTGTGACCCAAGCCCTGAGGGATAGGGCATACTCCACAGCCTCCAGCTGGGCTGGTGAGCAGAGGCTTACCAGGTGAGGACTGAGACCTGTGGGTGGAGTGTGGTGCCCTGACTCTAACAGAGTCTGCAAACAGAGGCTTGCCAGGCAGTGGACTGAGACTGGCAGGCCGGGCATGGTCCCCTGACTCCAACTGGTCTGGCAAGCAGAGGCTAGCTGTGTGTGGACTGAGACCAGAGGGTAGGCCCGGTGCCCTGACTTCAACAGAGCCTGCAATCAGAGGCTTGCCAGGCAGTTGACAGAGACTGCCAAGAGGGGGCATGGTCCCCTGACTCTAACTGCTTTGGCAGGCACTACTCCAGACCCTACTCCAGAGGCTAGCTGTGTGTGTGTGGACTGAGACCAGTGGGCAGGGGCATGACCTGTGAGCAGAGAAGTAGACTATAGTGTGGACTGAGTCTGGCAGGTGGGAGTGTGGATCCCTGGCTCCAATTGTGCTTTGAATCCCTTTGCTTTGAATTATCCTTGAATCCCTCTCTGTTGGGCAGGGTTTACACTGCCAGAGACAATTTGATCAGAACCTGTGTCTGGGGCTGTCTACTCTGGGACAACCTGGGGTTGACCTTGAAGTTCTGTAGTGCAAAAGAACTGAAGGGTGGGGACTGGGCACCGCAGCTATTTGTATCTCTTCACAGTTGAGATTTAAATCTAATACAGTGGTTTCTTAGGATAGGGTAGAGGTTGGCTGATATCAAAACAGAGCTAGCCTGCACTATCTCACCAAGGAGGTCCTCAGAGTCTCCAGCCAAAACTCTGAAAGGGGCCTTTGTAAGGTTGTAGGAAATAAGCCACAATTGCAAAGCCTAGAGCTTTGGAAAAGGGCTATCTCTACTACCTGGGCACCCCAATTCAATCACCCTACCAGTTCTAATAACCAAACAGTAGAAAACAAACATGGTGCGGATCCAACAGAAGAACCCTGGCAACATGAATAACCAGAGTAGATCAACCCCTCCGCCCCCAGAAATGACAAAGGAGATATAACTGAAGATGCCATGCATAGACAAATGGCAGCAATGTCAGAAACCGAATTCAGAATATGGATCACAAATAAGATAAACAGAATGGAAGAAAAGTTGGAAATTGAATTCCAAAGAGTAGTTCAAGAAATTAATGAATTCAAAGCCCAAGTCATCAAAGATATGGACATAATGAGAAAAGAGATAGCAGAGCTCAAGGAAACGAAAAAGTTAGTTGAGGAGCTACAGTAAAATACAGTAAAATCCCTCACTAATAGAGTTGACTAGGCAGAAGAAAGGGCCTCTGAAACTGAGGACAAAGCTTTTGGACGTTCCCAAACACCCAACAAGGTAGACAAATGGAGAGCAAAAACTGATCATTCCCTGAGACAGTTGATCAACTGATCATTCCCAGAGACAGCTGATCCAAAAGATCAAACATTCGTCTTATAGGAATTCCCAAAGGAGAAGATGACAGTCCTAAAGGTACAGATGCTCTACTCCAAGAGATTTTGGAGGAGAATTTCCCAAACATTGGAAAAGATTCAGAACTTCACATACTAGACAGTTTCAGAACCCCAGCTAGACTCAATCCATATAAAGCATCTTCCAGACACATTGTGATTAACTTTGCAAAAGTTAAGATGAAGGAGAAAATTCTGCAAGCAGCCAGACCTAAGAAAAGCATCACCTACAAAGAGAGAAATATCAGAATAACTGCAGATCTCTCAGCTGAAATGTTTCAAGCCCTCCATTGTAGTGGGAGATTTCAACACTCCTTTGGCAGTGCTGGACAGATCCTCCAAAAAGAAGTTGAGCAAAGAAATCTTAGATTTAAATTTAACTATCCAACTTATGGACCTAACAGACATCTACAGAACTTTCTATCCTAACAAAACTGAGTACACATTTTTCTCATCAGTCCATGGAACATACTCAAAAATTGATCACATCTTAGGTCATAAGTCTAACCTCAGTAAATTTAAAAGAATAGAAATTATTCCATGTATCTTCTCGGACCATCATGGAATAAAAGTTGAACTCAGTAACAACAGGAATTTGCAGTCTCATACAAAAACATGGAAGCTAAATAACCTTATGC
>CAUYQV010039894.1:0-32772 GCA_963574575.1 Galagoides demidoff | reverse complement strand
TAACAACCTCCAACTCCTGGGCTCAAGCGAGTCTCCTGCCTCCGCCTCCCAAGTAGCTGGGACCACAGGCGCCCGCCACAACGCCCGGCTATTTTTTGGTTGCAGCCATCATTGTTGTTTGGAGGGCCCAGGCTGGGGATTTGAACCCGCCACCTTAGGTGTACGTGGCTGGCGCCTTAGCCGATTGAGCCACAGGCGCCGAGCCGGCATGCTCATTTTTAAAATTTTTTTTTTTTTATATTTGGTCACTTTCTCAAGATTATAGAAGCAGAGTTTCTTTTTTTTTGGACACAGAGCCTCAAGCTGTCCCCCTGGGTAGAGTGCTGTGGCATCACAGTTCACAGCAACCTCCAACTCCTGGGCTTAAGCAAGTCTCCTGCCTCAAGCTCCCAAGTAGCTGGGACCACAGGCGCCTGCCACAGCACCTGGCTATTTTTTTTTGGTTGCAGCCATCATTGTTGTTTGGTGGGTCCAGGCTGGATACGAACCCACCACCTTAGGTGTATGTGGCTGGCGCCTTAGCCACTTGAGCCACAGGCACTGTGCTAGAGTTTCTTTTTAAAAAATTTTAAAAAGGCTACTCAAGTGAAGTAGTGGGAGTGGAGAAAGTACAAAGAGTCTATAACTGGCTGTGATCAATTAGTTGTAACACCACTGCACTCAGACCAGCCAGGAGCACAGTTTTTAAATTAGTGGGATCCCCAAGTATAATTATAACTTAAACCCTGGTATTGATTAAGTCCATGAATCTTTGTCATCTAGTGCATTTTAACACATGATAAGTTAGAACCTAAGGCAGGGCACAGTGGCTTACCTCTAGCACTTTGGGAGGCCCAGTTGGGAGGAATATATACATATGTACATCTGTACCCATGTATGTGTGTATTTATATAAAATACCCCCCCCCCCAATTTTTACTTGATAAGCTCTTGGTGGTATCCAGTGGCCCCTTGTTGTTTTGCTTACAAATTGTTATGGGGAAAATTTGGGGGGACCTCTGTGCATACCAGTTATGCAGGCATCTGCTTCCAGGGTATCCTAATGGACATCTGAGGGATAGGGTGTAGAGACAAGGACCAACAAAGCAACAAACAGGCATTTGTCCCAGCAACATTTACTCTTATGAGGTGCCCTGGGATGGTGAGACATATGTAAAGGATGAGGGAGGCCCAAAGACTCTCTGGCATGTCTTTTGGGAAATTTGGGAATTAATTGAAGCAGAGAGAAAGTTAAGTGGGGGTAAGATTATTGGAGTAAATGACTAGACTTTTGGCCAGACAGCTATGACTATCTAGTTAGTGAGATACAATGTAGTGTGGGCAGGGATAGCAGTGTAGCTTTGGAAAGGTGTGTTCTGTTCAAAGGTGGAATTAAAGGAATCCTAACTCCTTTACAATGGGTGTTTTGATGTGGTGTAAAAAGTGTTAGTCCAGTGCCTGCCTGTTTTCCTGTACCCTAGTAGGAAACACTGGGGGTGGGACAAGGCGGAAGAACCTGTCCCCACCTCCAAGATAAATAGGTTCTGTGGGCACAGGACAGCACCTGACAACCAAGAAGGGGAGGAAGGCTGGATGGTCCCTTGTTCCAGGTTGTCTTGCTAAGTGAGAGGGATCAGGAAGAGGGGCTGACTCCTTGCATTTGTCCAGTTTTGAGGGACCCCTGGCAGGCCCAGGCCAGGCACTCTTGAAGGAAGGATATTGTTGAGAAACTATTATAAACAGATTTCCACTTCCCCATGGTGCTAACCCTTTAGATAGTCCTACATTTTACAGATATAGAATCCAAAATTTAGTTAAGTGACTTGGCCATAGTCACACAGATTTTCAGTGGAGGACCAGGATTGTAAGCCAGGTCTTCAGACACCCAAAGAGGAGATAACGTATCTAACAGTGAGTACCCTGTCGGGATTAATGCCCATGGGTTCCACCTTGGAGCCTGCCACCTCAATGCAGTGTCATGTCGGGGATTACTTTCCTTACTCCTCCTGTCACATGGCTAGCTCTGCTGACAACTGCAGCTGTATCCAGCCTAGCTACTGGCATCCACAGACTCTGAGCAAGTAGACCTCAGACCCTCACCTGGCTTCCTTTCCAAGTTACTGATGATTCTCTTTGGTATGAGGTGCCTTTGTTTTTCAGAATTCCTTTACCTAATCCTTAAATGATTTGGTTCCTAGCACTTAGTCTGAGACCCTCTTTCCTTCCAAGATCTCATTCACTCCCATTTCAATTAATATGTCTGTGATTATTAAATCTGTATCTTCAGCCCAGATCTCCAGACCCATTGCCCTTACAATATCTCACACAGACTTCAAACTCAATGAATCCCAAAGTTACTCTGTGATAACTCACCCCAAATCTTCTTCCTATGGAACTCTGACACATTGTGAGTTTCTACCTCCATCACCACCATCCACCATCTCCTCTCCATCAGATGACATTCTTCCTCTACCTGGTATCTCTGCATCCATACTTACTAGCTTTCTTTAATCCATTCTCCCCCATTTCCAGAGCTTTCCATTTCCAATTCAAATTCTTAAGATAGGTTTCAAGCCCTATGCGACTTGACTCTTGCCTATTTCTCCAGACACCCATCTGTTGCTCTCTCTGCTGTAAATAGCATTTTTCCCTTTCCTAATACCTGTCCTCCTGTTCTTGATGTGGATGTTCTTTCTTCAAAGTCTTCCCTATTCCCGCTCCCTGGTGTGCACCCCTAGAGGTCTCTATACCCTGCCTCATGACACATGTAATTGGCACAATTATTTGTTAGACACTAGATTGTAAGTGCCTTGAAGAGGGTGTCTGTTTTGTTCTCCTGGCAACTAAAGCACACATAGCATCCAAGTTTGTCAAATGGATGGCACAGCACCATATGGTCCCCACATAGTAAAGCTCAAGAAATAAATCTTTTTCTTTTTCCTTTTGAGGATCAAGTGGGATTAGGTCCCACTACCAAGTGAGACAAGTCCTGCTTCCTCTCTCATGCAAAGCAAACCCATTCTAGGTAGGTAGAACTGAATTCCATTCCAGGGCTGAAGCAAGAAAAAAAGGGCTGAAAATGCCAGCAGAGGGTCCTGGAGTAAGCTTATAAGATTTGCTAAATCAAATGATGGATGCCCGATGGGAGTGGTATGTGTGTGTCCAGGGTGGAATTAAAGCAAATCTCACTCCTTTTCCATCATCTCCTTCACAAAGCATAGCCTTCCTTGTGTGTTCTGTCAAGGTGTAGGGACAAGGACCTACAGGAATTGCTGACCAAACATTCTAGGCTCGCCTCTTGCCACCATCCATCTGTTAACCCAGGCAAGGCTGCCCCTCCCTGACACACAAAGGAGGGACGAGTTGAAGACTCGACCATATGGTCAGCAATTCCTGAAATCACCCATTCCAACAGGTTTGACAAAGAAAGCTAATATTTGAAAAGCTGCTGTTTGACAAACTAGGTGAGTTATGGGAAATTCTAATTTGTTTTATATCTTGTACATGGCATGTTGATCAGCCGGAGATAGAAATCATAGCCATATATGGCTTATGCAGTAACATTTTTTGTTTTCCTGATCTGGAAGGTTCTTATGTTTATGCTGGAGTTTCTTAAAGATGCTGTGTATCTATAGATCATAAATGTTTAACTGAAAAGTTATCAGCTTTTAGCCTTGTAACTTAGGCTTGGAGTAGAAAGGTTCTGCAGTATAGCATCAGGTGTGTAATGACAGAGTCATCCAGCATAGTTACTATATATCCTCACAAACTGGAAGGAGTGTTCTCTGAGATGCAACCCTACCAATACACTTATCTTGGCAAGCTGGGCACAGGCTAAATTTCAGCCCCTACTCACCCCTCTCCCTCTACTGGATGCTTTTGTGTGTGGTATAAACCGTACAACTGTACATGGTGGCCCTGCCTTTATATGTAGGTTTTTAAAATATAAATCAGGGATAAAACATTGCCAGAAGTCTTATTTCAAACAAGATCATTTAATACTTTCACTTATGAGAGGTAATGAATACTGAAATATAGCCTAGAATATGGTAGATGAGATAAAAATACATTATTCTTCTATTTTTTAGGAAAATTATTGTGACATTGGCAAGCACTTTTCCAATGATCGCCAACATGAATCATTGGAAAAAGTGAATAAGCAGATCTGAGATAACCTGAAAATTCCTTGTGGAGATTCATAATCTATATGTTTATTAAATAATTGCTACTGTAACATACATCTGCAAAAATATGAAACTGGGAAACATCATTGATAAATGACTCAGAAATATTGAAGGAATAGAAATGCTTTATAATAAACAATGCCTAATCAATACATCCAACAAAAACAGATAATAGTCTCTATTTCTTAAAATACTCACTTATTCATTGGTATGAATAATTTAGCTCTAAAAAGAGCCAAAAAGAAGTCAGGATTAAATACAGCAAGGACTTTGTACATGCTGACTATGTTTTTTTAGGTCTTTGACAACTACCATGTGGTACGTTTTATAGAATGTGAGAAAAAAGGTCTAAAGATCTCAACTTTCTGTAAGTCAACTCATTAGTAGCTTTGGATTTTACAGTAGAGAATGGCATTCCCTTTATGTTGAAAACAAAATCATGGACCTTGTTCGTAGTCATTTTACTCAAATAGTTAGGCACTTTGCAGCAAGCTGTAGCCATACTAGTAAAACTAGTGTGAAAATAAAATTTTATGGTGTAACTATTAAGCACAAATCCTCTGTTTGAGAGCATTCCATAAAGTGAGCAAAGTCTTACATGTGTAAAATAGTTTCATTCTGACCAATACACTCTAGCATCATCTTGTCAGAAGTGCAGTTGGGCAGCATCACTGTGCTTCCATTATGGGACTGCTTTGAGGACCAGCCTAGAGCAGGGGAGGCAAACTCCCCAGCCACACAGTAAGCATTTCAAGTTTTGTTGGCAACATATGGTTTCTCTTCCGTATTCTTCTTCTGTTTGTTTAAAAAATGGTTTTAAAATGTAAAAACAGTTCTTATGCTGCAGGTCATGCAACTGCAGACTGGATTTGGCCTATGGGCTATAGTTTGCCAACCCCTGGTCTAGAGCCCTTTGATATTATAACATGTTTTTAGACACATATGATCTCACAATGAACATTTTTAGGGAACCATGTTTATATGTTTAAAGACTTCTCTAGTAAATGTTTTGCTGCAATCTTAAGAGTTAATCCTGCAAACCCAGTTTAAAAGTGATGGTCTTCAGATCTGACCAGAAATGTTTCAGAAGTTTGTGAAAAATTTGTGACTATTTATCAATGTATAAATTTATAAATTTTTAGAGACAGGGCTGTAGTGACATGATCATAGCTCACTGTAGCCTAAAACTTACAGGCTCAAATGATCCTTCCACCTTTCCCTCCTGAGTAGCTAGAACTATAGGTATATTCCATTACACCTAGCTAATTTTTTTTTACTTTAGAAATGGTGGGGAGTCTCATTGTGTCACCCAAGCTGGTCTTGAGTTTCTGGCCTCAAAGGATTCTCTCATCTGGGCTTCCTGACGTGCTGAGATTACAGGCATAAGCCACCACATCAGGGCCCACCAATGACAAAGTTTAGTTCAAGTATCAACACTGCTCTTTAAAGCAATGAGGCAGGTTTTGTTAATAACAGTTGAAAAGACTGTGATTAGAGCACAGTGTGACCTGTGTTTGGTGGTAATACTGAGAACTGTAGAGCTGAACAAAGTGGGGGAATTTCAGGTTACTTGACTGGGTCTGTATTTGAATTTCTTTTATTTGAATTTGATTTGGGTTTTAGGATTTCCTCATATGAAATATTCTGTGATCAATCTTATCTATACCAGCTGTCAATCAAAGCAGTCAGCAATTTGCTGGATATAGTGAATAAATTAAGACCTTGAAAAAAATATTAGAAATTTAAAGTACATTAAAATGGGTGGTCAGTACTGCTTAGCTTTTACTCCAACAGCTGAATGTGCATTGACGACAGCAGAAATTGTGTAGCTAACAATACTTCTAGCGATCTGTCTTCTTAGTTCTCTGATTGCCTATTAGAGAAAGAACTATCCCTTGGTGAACCTTGTTATCCCTTACAATTTCTACTTTTCTTTCAGTAATGTCATGGTTTCATACCCAAGGTAAAAGTTTGTAGTCCAAAGTCAGGAGTTTTATCTTGAGTTTGAATTTCAAGTGAAGCAGTGTCCATATCTGGGTAAATGAAGCTGACTGGGATGGCAATTTTGGAGAAATGGTAAACTCCAGTGGCATGTTCACAAGGACCTCAGCGATACCAGCAACTCTCCCTGGGTAGCAATTATGTAGTTAGACATTAAAAAAAAGAACGTGTTTTCGTGTTTTCTTTTTTGCGACAGAGTCTATGTTACCCTTGGTAGAGTGCCGTAGTGTCACAGCTCACAGCAACCTCAAACTCTTGGGCTTAAGAGATTCTCTTGCCTCAGCCTCCCAAGTAGCTGGGACTACAGGTGCCCGCCACAATGTCCAGCTATTTTTTTTAAAATTTTGGTTGTAGTTGTCATTGTTGTTTGCCAGGCCTGGGCTGAGTTTGAACCTGCCAGCTTGGTGTATGTGGCTAGTGCCGTAGCCGCTGAGCTACAGGCACTGAGCCTGTTTTCTTATTCTTAAAGGAAATGCAACAGTTTAAAAAATGGCACTGAAATATTCCAGTCAGATGGATCATGATGATGTGATTCCCCCCCTCATTTTACAAGTTCTTTCATAAAAAGGTTTAACTATTAACCAAATTTTAGTTATTTTCTAATGGTTAGAGCATAGTAAATAAGCTATAATTTTAGACAGTGAAGGACAAGACGAAGTGATCAAACTATATTATCGCACTGATATGAGGCAAAATGTCAGACAGAGGTAGATCTGCAAATAGCCACACAGTTGTAAATTCCAATTGTAACTGGTTCTCTTTGAAACATCAGTTTTACATAAATGCATATCCAGTAGCACATCATAAACCACAGTTCCAGAGAATTTCATATCATATAAACATGGAGTTGATAGTTAAAACTGTCAAATTTGGCAACAAATAATTATTTTCAAGAGCAAAGTAATATCAAACTCATAAGACACATAAGACAACTTTATGCTAAATTGTTAGACACTTTTAGGGGCATTGGCTAAATTCAGAATTGGCTGACATTATAATAGAACTTAATTTTTATAGGCACTGAAATTTTCCAGTCAGATGGATCAAGATTTTCATACACTGTATACTTGAAGTTTTGGGGTCTCTTAATTTTCTTTGACTTATATCTTCTTTCCTTATTACAATTCCTATAATACAATTCCTTCATAGGGCAAGGAAAGCTCAAATTTACTGTCCTCAAATTCTGCATTATGGATAAACCATAGTATTTGATCTAATTCTGCCAAACCAAATACCACTATTTGGGTTCTCATTTGTAGATTATTAAAAAACAAATGTTTTTCCTATTAATCATCAACGTATATAATATCACAAGGATAAAAACGATCATGTCAGGTGGTGGGGATGTTTCATGCAAGCACCAAGGTAGAGGGGGGCTGGTAGAGTGACCCGATTAACAACCACCTTTCACATAGCTTTTCTTTGGAAAGAAAAAAGTAAAATTGCTGTCAGTTTTCCAGAGTAATAATAGGGTATAAGAAGGATATTCAAATATGTAAGCAAATTGCTTCTTTTACATCCTTACGAAGTAATAGTTTAAAAAATATTTTTCAAATATTTGTTTTTTTGCCCTTGGCTGTACGACTCACAGATGAGCACCTTTCACATCAGGTAATCCACAAACAAACCATTATTTGCACAGTAGGAAATTGGCTTTTTGTGTACTTTAGTTAACATGAAGTTTTCCAAGAAAAAGGGAAGGGATTGGGTAGGAATCCAACTCTGTACTATCCACCCAGAATCCTAGAGGAAAAAAAAAATAAAGCATTGAAATAAAGGTTTAGCAATATCCTATAGGTCACCAGTGATTTCCATACAATGTGGCACCAACATAAAGTCTTGAACGTGTTACTTAGTTGCTAACAGGCAAGCCAGGTGTGAGGCAAAGCTGACTTAGAAAATTAAGGAGCCTGGCTCTCCTCTCATCTCTCTGTTTCAACATACCTAAAATGTTGTTTTTTTTTTTTTGCGGTTTTTGGCCGGGGCTGGGTTTGAACCCGGCACCTCCAGCATATGGGGCCAGCGCCTTACTCCTTTGAGCCACAGGTGCCACCCCACACCTAAAATGTTTTATGTGGAGTTTTCATGCTGTCTCTTCTCACAAGGGTCTTTGAAAAACTGGCCATAGTGTTACAGGTCATGCTGGGATACAAATGACTCTCTAATGTGATGCTAGACAACTTTATTCAACAAGTGACCACTGGTGGTGGTGGCTGAATCACTCATTCTGCAAATTACTCTAAATGGCCATAGAATTATGGTGTGTTCTCTGTACCTTAAACCTGACTTTGATATTGTAGAACCTTAGTCTTATGTTTAGCAGCATTATCATGAAGGATATACCTTTGTTCCTATACTGTATACAGATTCTTTTTTTTTTTTTTCAGTTTTTGACCGGAGCTGGGCTTGAACCCGCCACCTCTGGCATATGAGGCTACGCCCTATTCCTTGAGCTACAGGCGCCACCCTGTATACAGATTGTTTATGCAGAAGTGTATCTGACTGAAACGTATAAGATAATAATGGTGTGAAAAAAGTGAATGAATTAAAAAATGTACAATGGCTGATAGCCCAGATGAAATGTAGCTAGAAGTCAGAATCTTGGTGCAAAAGAAAAAACAGTCTTAGGGGCCTGTGTATCGAAACTATTCCATATCCTCCTAAGGCAGAACCAGAGTTCCCTTAGATTAATGTTTTGCTAAGTGTTTTCCTTGCTAGAGGACCATAAAAGCAGGCGAAAGGATCATCCTAATGGCATACTGGCACGCTAAGGGAAAGAAAATAACACTTTGACTAAAACTGAGGCCAATAGGTAAAGAAAAACAACAAAATATATTTTGGTTTTACATTTGTACCAAGGCTACTTACTGAATACTGGAAAAATGACAGAAGTGTTTATTATCTTTGCATATGAAAAAAATGATTTTCCTTTTGAAGCTGTAGCTCAGGATTTAATCTTGGGTAATGTTACCATGTGGTAAAAAAAAAATCTGAATTTTATAATAACTTATAAGGCAAAGAAAAAGTTGTAAAATGCTAAATAGTGCAGTACTACAAATATGGTGATAAATGAGCAAAGGAATCAAATCAGGTTTTTACAAAAGTCAGGTAGGTGTTATGTTTGTGAAAAATGATTTTAGCTTTTATATATTCAAGTGCAAATTAGAATTGTTTACCATAAGATGAGATTTTACTATAATTTCTTAGCACCCTAATTTTTGTGTGTTATGGAAGTTACAAGTTAGTTACAGCTATTCTCAACCTTTATATCTGTTTCCTTCAAAAAAAAGAAGGAATAGGTATTTTAATAAGCTTTATGCAAATAGGATCCTGATCCTTTTAGCTCTAGTTAACCTGACATGCCTCCTATGAGATATGACCTCTCTGAGAACTGGAAAATACTGCATGGTTAAAAAAAATCAAAGTGTAATGACATTCTCTGATAACTTCAAACAAGTTATGTTAGAAGGGTGGGATATGGGAAGGCTAGATCACCGATTATGTTTGCCTAGCCATAAAAAAAGTGACAGCTTAAAGACTGGCAAAGTTCAAAGGAAACATTCTATAGGTGGACCTGCAGAAGGTTACAAGATGACCCATCCACTCTGCCTGGCTGTGGCCATACCAAAAATGGATGCCCCAGAGCCCACCATAAATCCTAGGATATGACAAGTGTAGGACCCAGTGGCAGGTCACTCCAACTAGCATTGGGACAGACAGTGAAGGATGACACAGAATCCCAAAGCTAGCTCTGTTTTTACCTTGGAAAATCATCCATGAGGTTAATGAGAAAACAATATAAATCAAAGCTGACACAGCTGAGTGTTCCTTCACAGCTGACCATTTGGATATAAGGTTTTGCCAGTCCTTAGCTGACCAATTTCATTATTTAATCAAATATTAAGAAAGGTATAATTCACGTGCAACCCTTGTCATAAAAAGGTTAATTTCCTACAACCAGCACAAACTGTTAACCTATTAAGAAAAGCCCAATTTTTTCGGCATTTGCATATATACATATACATATTTGTTTCTTTATAAACATTTTAGGGTAAAAGGAGGAGGAAGAGGACAAATGAGATAAAGCCATGAGCTAAACACGCAGCAGCTCCCATTCCTCATTTTCTGTGTGGCTGGCAGCATTAGTAAGAAAGTCCCTCCTCTGCTGCAATGGTTATGATATATTTAAACATGTAGATCTTTACGGATTTCTTTATTTATTCTGCCAGGCCTTTGGCAGGTGTTGATTTGTTTTCCTGGTGGAATAATTCATCAGTGCTTCCTGAGAGGCTCAAACAGGATCACTGGCCAGATTCCAAAGAGAAACTGTTTGGAAATAAGTTAGGACAAAATGAGAGAAGGTAAAAGTGTTCTGGGTTATCCCTGAAAAAGAATAGGAAAGAATCCATGGGGCTGTGACTACAGAGCTTGCTAGGTTTGCTAGTGACTGTCCAGGTATTAGTAGCCTGAGCACAGTATATTCCTTCTTGACTTGTACCATATCTCAGAAAGTATTTTTATTTAATTTTCTTAAATGTATTAAACATCTACTTTGTCAAAGATAGAGGTGACATTTAAGTCATTTCTGTTCCTTAAAACTATTCTGCAATGTAGCTATATTAACAACTCTATTTTATTGTTGAAGAAAGCAAGGCTTAAAGAGAAGAGACTTGTCTAAGATACTATAGTAGTAAGTGGAAGACTTAAGATTCAGTGCCTCTGGTTCCAAAGTCTGTGCTCACTCCATTACTTTGCTATACCCCTTTTCTTCTTCTTTCATGTCTACCTATCCTTACAACACCTCCCCCTCCCCAAACACACACACACAAAACCTAGGAAGTGGACTTACCTTCACTTTTGGCCTGTATCTCAGATAAAGTGTTCTTGTATATAAACTGAAAGTAAAGAGGGAGGGGGAAAACTCTTCAACATAATTTTTAATTTACCCTTAGTGGCAAATGTAACCACAGTGCATCTGCATATACAAAGAAGAAACATTAGTATATCCTCTGTTCATTCAGCATCTATTCTGTTGAGTACCTATTCTGTACAGAACACTTGGCAAAATGCTAAGAAATACAGAGAAATGATCAACTCTTAGACTGTGACCTCAGGATGTCTGTCCTTTAGTAGTGAGCATTCCACTAATGCTTTATGTAATTCTTATTGCAATTAGCTTTTCCATTTTTGAAGATACATGGCAGATAGTAAGGACTGGAGTATTCTTAGAATATTTTATAAGTAGGTATATTAGCTCTCTCAGGATTAACTACAAGTATGAGAGAACCAGCAAGATAACAGAAAAGTCTCCCACATAGTATCCTTTAAAGCAGCAGCCCTCAACCTTTTTGGCACCAGGGACTGGTTTCAAGGAAGATAGTTTTTCCCCAGATGGGGTGTGGGGGGGAATGGTTTCAGATCATCAAGCATGAGATTCTCAAAAGGAGTGGGCAACCTGGATCCCTTGTGTGCACAGTTTACAGTAGGATTCCCACTCCTATGAGAATCTAATGCTGCTGCTTCTATGATAGGAGGCGGAACTCAGATGGTGATGTGAGCACTGGGGAACAGCTGTAAATATAGACGAAGCTTTGCTTGCTTGCCCACTGCTCACCTCCTGCTGTGTGGCCTAATTACTAATAGTCTATGGACTGGTACCAGTCTGCAGCCTGAGGTTTGGAGACTATAGCTTTAAAGTCATTCACCTCTGGAGATGAAATCAAATTCTAAAATCAGTGCATATAGTGAAATATAATTGAATTTATCCCTAAAATATTCACAAAACTGTCCATATCATACAGCATCTGTATTTTCATGTATAATAAACTATTTAAGTATATTTGAATAGTTATGTACAATATATCATGAGTACATATGCAAAACATAATTTTATAATACAGGTTGAGCATCCCTAATCTGAAAATCTGAGGTCCAAAATGCTCCAAAATCTAAAACTTTTTGAGTGTTGACATGATGGCACAAATGGAAAATTCCACACCTGACCTCATGTGATGGGTTGCAGTCAAAATACTTACTGATGGACTAGAGCAGTGTGCATTCATAACAGAACAAGAGGTGATGTCTATTTATAACATCAGAGAAGACTTCTTAGACAAAAAACACTGTTAATGAGGCAGATGATTCTGAAGCAAACATTTTAAAAAGCTATCCAGCAGAATGCCTCCTCTTCCCTGGGGAATCAGTTTTTGGTACCTCAACTGCTTCTGATGTTATCACCTAAAAAAATAAAATGCCGTGTACAGTAACCTTTTAATCAAAACACAGTAGAGACTGAAAGCCTGCCATTGTTTGTTTCTGCTGTTGTTTAACAGGTGATACAGGCATTCTGGTGATGCTGCTGTGCTGCTTAGTTATCCTGACTGAACATATTTTTTTTCCACTATATTAATGGTATGTCATATTTTTTACTGTTAAATGTAAATTCAGATGATGGTGATGTTAAACAACCACAGATTGTCCACATGGGTGGCTGAGATAGTGACATCTTTGCTTTCTGATGGTACAATGTACACACACTTTGTTTCATGCACAAAATTATTAAAAATATTATATAAAATTACCTCCAGGCTATGTGGATAAGGTATGTATAAAACATAAATGAACTTCTTATTTAGACTTGGGTCCCATTCCCAAGATATCACATTATGTATATGCAAATATTCCAGAATCCGAAAAAAAAATCTGAAATCTGAAACACTTCTGGTCCCAAGCATTTCGGATAAGGGATACTCAATCTGTATTTTAAACAAGAGAAAGAAAAGGTGAAAGAGCATGAGAAGAAAATTTGTGTTATTTAATGTGGCTGTGATGCCACTTTACTGTATCCAAATTGAATAGTAAGAGGAGCATCAAATATTATTTTCCAAAGAATAGACTATTGTTTTAAAACAGAATCTTAACAGTTTTTCAGATGTTTACCTCTAAAATAAAGTCACCACCTTTTTCTTTCTGTTCAGGAAAGAGTCATGAACTCAGGCATAGATGCCAGGGCCCAGGCCTGGCTATACCTCTACCACGCCTAACTATACATTAAGTACCTACAACGTAGGGAGAGGAATTGCTCCAGCATTATACATCTGGGTAGTTATTATTATTCCTGTTTTGTACATGAGAAATGGTCTTTGTAAGGGCAAATATTTCACTCAAGCTACCACAGTTAGTAAATAATAGAAGCAATATTTGAATTTAGGTTCTTTTTAGCCTTTAGCTAATATAGTGTACTCTACTTAACTGGCCAGTTACCACCACGAAGTCACTTGTCTCTGGGGCCTAGTTTCCTTCACCATCAAATAAAAATGTTATGCTAAATAATTTCTAAAGTTTAGGGAGTCTGTCTCTGGGCTTGAAATCAGGTGATAACACTAATTGGCCATGAGATCACGTGAGATACTTGACTTGTTTTTCCTCAAACACAAAATAATACTTGCCTCACAGGACTGTCATGAAGAGTAGGAGCTTAAAATGCAAACTTTTTTTTTTTTTTTTTTTTTTTTTGAGATAGTCTCACTATGTCACCCTTTGGTAGAGTGTTGTGGCCTCACAGCTCACTGTAACCTTAAATTCTTAGGCTTAAGTGAAAATTCAAACTTTTTATTATGGGAGATTTCTAACATAAATAGAAGTACTCATCATGTTAAAATACCTTTTTTATCTTTCTATATTTGCAGCATCTATAGCGATGTTTTCTTTTACACTTCTGATGCTAGTAATTTATGCTTTTGCTCATTTCTTTTAGTTTAGTCATACAGGATATGCCAGTTATTAAATTACTCTATCTCAGTTTCAAATCCACCCTTTTTAATAACAGCTTTTTATTGAGGAGGTATAATTGATATACAAAAACCTGTACATATTTAATGCATATGATATTATGAGTTTGGATATATGCACAGCTCATGAAACCATCATCACAATCAAGGTAATAAACATAATCCATTCATCTTCAAAAGTTTCCTTATAGTCCCTGTTATTTTTGTGGTAACACTTGAGCTCTACCTTCTTAACAAAATTTTTAAGTGTACAGTACAGTATTGTCATCTGCAGGCACTAGGTTGTACAGCAGATCTCTAAAACTTTATACTAATTGAACATTTCATTTCCCCCATTTAGATAATTTGGGTTGCATGAAAACTTGATCTCCAGACAGATAAGATGCAAATGTTATTATGGAAGGCATTTTTAAAATTTCATTTGAGTAAATTTTCACATGTGTTCAAAGGAAAATTTTCTTTCCCTTTCTACAAATATTTCAGCTCTCAATTCCTGAGAATTTGAGTTTAAATATGGCCTGATCAACTAGTAAAGAGGTCAGTATTTATACATCCATTCATTAAATCATTTAACAATATATACTGAGTGCTTATTATGTGCCAGACACTGTTCTAAGCATTTAGGAGGGTAGCAGTGAAAAATATAAGTCCCTGTTATCAAGGAACTTACAGTATAGTTGGGGGAGATAAACAAATAAATATACAACTTTTTACAAATATTTTGAAGAAAAATAAGGCCTGGTTAAGGGGAGAAACAGTGATATGAAGGTGTGTTTGTTGGATGGGGCAATTGGTGAGAGCTCTGAGTCTGATTTTTCTATAAATGGCTAACCTCTAACAGACTTTTTATTAGGAGAGGAGGAAGGAGAGAGGAGAGAAGCGGCAACCAATTAATTTTAGGGAGAGGATACCAATTAAGCTGGGGACTTTGGGTACTAGCTTTCATAGTGCCCTATGCAGGGGATTTGGCTGCTGTTTCTTTTCTTCTAAATTTGTTCTCTATAAACTGAAATTTGCTGATCAACAAGAAACCTGAAAAGTTTATATCCTACTACTAAAAGAGATGAATGATTTACTAATATGGGTCAGTTAGTATAACAGCCTCAATTTAAGAATGTGAAACCTGAGCTTTAGAGAATGCAAGAGGATTGCTTAAAGTCAGTCAGTGGCAGATGAAAAGCTGGAACGGAGTTCTGATTCTGTTTCTAACATTTTATATGTATACTGCCCTATTTGAAGAATAAAGAAAAAAAGACTCCAGGCTAAAAAAGTCTTTATTTCCTACCTGAAAAGGATGTGAAGATAAGAACCAAGGCCAGTTAATATATGCCACCATGCATGAAATTGTGTGGTGGTACCTATGATAGGTGGTGTCCTCTTTCGAAAGTTCCTGTGTGGAGAGGAGGAAAAATCACCATGTTAATTTTTTAAATGTTTAACAACTAATGCTGGAAGTCTTAGAGCACTCTGAAATATGGAAATTATTTAATTTCCTTAAGTCTCCTGTAGTCTGCCATATTGTTTTCTAAAGTGTATTCTGAGGAATAATAAATTTGTGGCAGAAGTCATTACTTTATCAAATAAATGTAGTAAACATTATATAATTTATTACCCTCTTGGAGATTTTTAATGTATATTAACACATTAAAAGCTCTGAAAAGTCCTACAATAAAGAGTTATCTTTAGTTTTTCAACTAACCTACTAATTCATTCACTGCAACAAGTATTTTCCAGTACATGCTTTGTGAAACACTACTTAGCTATCCACTCAAGAAACAGCATACATGATTTTCCTGTGTCCTACATACAGTCATCATTTTAGTAGAGCAATATACATTCTATTTTTCTTTTGTTTTTTTGAAACAGAGTCTTACTCTGCTGCCTAGGCTAGAGTGCTGTGGTGCCATCAGAACTCACAGCAGCCTCAAACTCTTGGGCTCAAGTGATCCTTGCCCCAGCCACCTAAGTAGCTGGGACTACAGGTGCATGCCACCAAGCTGGATAAATTCTCTATTTTTAGTAGAGATGAGGTCTCACTCTTGCTTAGGCTAGTCTTAATCTCCTGAGCTCAAGCAATCCAACTACCTTGGCCTCCCAGAGTGTTACGATTACAGGCGTGAGCCACCGCACCACCCAACCTCATTTGTTTTTTTACAGTTGGTTTGAATTAGGATTCCAAAAAGGCCAACACATTGTATTTAGCTGAAATATCTCATAAGTCTTTTAATCTATATGTCTCTCCTCCCTCTTTTCTCCCCCTGTGCCATTTATTTACTGAAGGGACCTGATTACTTACCCTGTAGATGTCTGATGTTCTGAATTTTGCTGATTGTCTCCCTGTGGTTTTGTTCAGTATACTCCTGTATCCTCAGTTTTGTTTATGCAAAATTGTTAGGTCATTCTCAAAATTGAGAATTTTGAGTTGGAAGGACCCACTACTTTAATCTATTTAACATGCTCACTTTATGAATAGTGAGGCCTAGAAGGATAGCATCTTAGTGACAGACTTAAAGAATCCAAAGACTTAAGTCTAATACTCAAACTCTTCTCAATACATAATTACTGGTAAAAGGAACACTTATCTTTTTAAGAAAATAACATCAGGCATATGAAAAAGTGCCAATTTATATACATGTTATTTCATAAGGTTATTATAAATCATTCTTATTTATTCAATAAATTGGATTAGGCAGGTTTCAAAGATGTAGTCAACATTTGATTAACTGGAGTTCCTCCAAAAATATTTCTCAAGGAATGAAAATATATCTTACCTCAGTGACTCACAAAAGATGTTATCTATATTCCAAAATAAAAATCCTAATAAAAATATACCCAAGGATGTATAACCCAGTCCTCTAAGCCATGGATAAACCCTGTGGGGGGAAAAAGAGAAGCAAAATAATATTTTCTCAAGTCACGTCATGATCAGAGATTAGTCATCACTTTCTTTTTTCTTTCTTTCTTTCTTTCTTTTTTTTTTTTTATGAAACAGGATCTCACTATGTTGCCTAGGCTACTGGAGTACAGTGGCTATTCATAGCATCATTATAGCACACTATAGTGTTGAACTCCTGTGTTCAAGGGATCCTCCCGAGTAGCTGGGACTATAGGTTCATACTACCATGCCCAGATAGAAGACATGACTTTCTTAAGAAGGAAAGGTTTTTGTTAGAATTAAGAACAAATCTATCTGTTAAATGCTCTAATACATTTGCCTACTATATTTAACCATTTAAAGGTAGTGAACGAGAATGGGCCAACTATCTCAGGAAATTAATCTGAAAGTGTCCAACAACTTTTTCAGTCCCATAGAACAGGCAAGGGGAAAAAAAAGAAGAGGTGGGGGATGGTGAATTAGAATTAACATAATTGAATCACATGTTTTGTGTCAGGCACTGTAGTTAAAACACACACCTGCTCATCCATTAAATCAGTTAATAATATATATGCTGAGTGCTTACAATGTACCAGGCATTGTTTTAAGCATTTGGGTAATAGTGAAAAATATAAAGTCCTTGTTCTCAAGTACTTTATAGTATAGTGGGGAGAGGTAAACAAATAAATATTAACTTGTTAGATATGCCTTGAAGAAAAATAAGGCCTAGTAAAGGGTGAGAGAGTGATATGGAGGTATTATGTAGCTGAGGTGTGTGCATACACACACACACACACACACACACAAATTTTCAAATAAACCCTGTGAGGCAAGTGTTATTCTTTTTACTTCATGGATAAGAAAAATGGATGCTTGGTGAGTTACCAACAATAACAACAGCAGCTTATATTTCTTTTTATACCTTCAATGAGGTATAACTAATATAAATGATATTTATTTATTTAATAGAGACAGGGTCTTGCTCTATTTCCTAGTCTGGATCATAGTTGGCATGATCATAGCTCATTGGGGCCCCCAACTCCTACAATCCTCCTGCCTCAACCTCCTGAGTAGCTGGGATACAGGCACAATATTTTTTGTAGAGATGGGGTCTTGCTGTATTGACCAGGCTGATCTTAAACTCCTGGCCTCAAAATGATCCTCCTGCCTCAGTCTCCCAGAGTACTGGGATTATAGGTGTGAGCTACTGTACCCAGCCAAACTGTGGATATTTAACTTGTAGATATCATGAGCATATGAGATCACAAGGATAGTTTTGAGGCTGTGTGATAGTCCATTATTTCATTTCTTTTCTTTCTTTCTTTTTTTTTTTTTTTTTTGAGACAGTGCCTAATTCTGTCACCCTGTAGCATCAGTCTAACTCAACTGCAATCTCAAACTCCTGAGTTCAGGTGATTCTCCTGCCTTGGCGGTCCAAGTAGCTGGGATTAGAGGTGCATGCCATGACGCTGAGCTAAGTTTTCTTCTTTTGGTACAGACAGGGTCTTGCTCTTGCTCAGGCTGGTCTCAAACTCCTAAGCTCAAGGTATTTGCCTGCCTTGGCCTCCCTAAAGTGCTAGGATTATAGGTGTGAACCAACATGCCCAGCCCCATTATTGTGGTGTCTTTTCTGATATACCTGTGCAAATTTCAACTTGCTTATTGATTTTGCTGGGAGAGCTTCTTTTATTTCTGTCTGAGCAAGACTCAGGATCAGAGCTGGGAAGAGAGCACTTTTGCATGATGATTTTCTATGATTTTAAAAGTGGGTTAAAACAAGCCTGAAAGGCTCGGCGCCTGTGGCTCAAGCAGCTAAGGCGCCAGCCACATACGTCTAAGGTGGCGGGTTTGAATCCCCAGCCCAGGCCCACCAAACAACAATGATGGCTGCAACCAAAAAATGGCCAGGCGTTGTGGCAGGCGCCTGTAGTCCCAGCTACTTGGGAGGCTGAGACAGGAGACTTGCTTGAGCCCAGGAGTTGGAGGTTGCTATGAGCTGTGATGCCATGGCACTATACCCAGGGGGATAGCTTGAGGCTCCGTCTCAAAAAAAAAAAAACAAGCCTGAAAGGTTTAAGCATTTGCAATGGGCTTTTGGGGATCTTATTCCTTCCTGCCAACAATCATTTGGTGGTTTCAAGAATTTAGAAGAGGCCAAATATCACTGAAAAATGAGAAAAGAAGTGGGTGTCTGGTGATCACAGTGACTGAGGAAAACATTGCTGCTGTGGAAAAATTGGTTCATGAAAATAATTGAACGAAATTTAAGGACATTGATGCAGCCCTATAGATTGGATTGCATGCAGTGTCCAAAATCCTGCATGATTACTTCTGAGTCAGGAAAATTTCATGCCAATGGGTGCCTCACACTTAGACAAGCAAAAGTGCATCTGTGTTGAATGGTATAAAGAAATGCTGGTCAGACTTGACAGAGAGAAGTCTAGATGCATTTCTAACATTGTTACTGGTGATGGAACTTGATCCAGAGAATAAGCATCAGTCAACAGTGTGGATTTTTCCCAATGAAAACCCACAAAAAAAAAAAAAAAAAAGAAAGAAAAGAAAAGGGAAAGGGGAAAGGAAAGGAAAGAAAATCCACCAACAAAAGTGAAACAGCCCTGAAATGTCAGAAAGAAAATGGTGGCAACTTTCTTCTCCAAAGGTGGTCATGTTTATAACTGTTCTTCTGGAGGAACAAAGGACTGTTACGCTCAGTGGCACACAACAGTGTCCCTACCAAAAGTTTTTGGGAAACTTTAAGAAAGGTTATTGGTGGAAAGCCTGTAAGTAAACCTAAACAGTTCCATTTTGTGACAGCAAGTTTGAAGTCTTTTGTGAGTTAGAAAGGAGAGAACCTGGATAAAACTCCATATGTGGCTGACGGCCTAGTTACATAGAAGTGATTAATTGCCTAAGCTTCATGGGGGCAGGCCTGCAAGCAGGTTCCTGTATATCTCAGCTATTTCCAAACTACTTCCTAAGATGGATGACTGCCTCCAGATGGTCTGTTAAAGGTTAAGCATTCAAATGGCTTATTTCCCCAGAACCTTGTTTTGTGGTTTTGTTTTTGATTACTCAGTGTAAGAATAATTTTAGTTGGCTCGGCGCCTGTGGCTCAATCGGCTAAGGCGCCAGCCACGTACACTTAAGGTGGTGGGTTCGAATCCCCAGCCCGGGCCCGCCAAACAACAGTGATGGCTGCAACCAAAAAATGGCCGGGCGTTGTGGCGGGCGCCTGTGGTCCCAGCTACTTGGGAGGCGGAGGCAGGAGACTCGCTAGAGCCCAGGAGTTGGAGGTTGCTATGAGCTGTGATGCCATGGCACTCTACCCAGGGGAATAGCTTGAGGCTCCATCTCAAAAAAAAAAAATAATAATAATAATAATAATAAGGGTATACACATACAAAGCTTTTCTTTCTTTCTTTCTTTTTTTTTTGAAGCAGAGTCTCACTTTGTTGCCCCTGGTAGAGTGCCCTGGCATCATAGTCTGGGCAATCTCAGACTTCTTGAGCTGAAGTGATTCTCTTGTCTCACCTCCTGATTAGCTGGGAGTATCGGCTGCCACAACACAAGGCTCAGTTTGGGTTCCAGGCGATCCGCCCACCTGGGCCTCCCAAAGTCCTGGGATTACAGGTGTGAACCACCGCGCCCAGCCTACCTCTACCAGAGATCCTCAAACTTTTTAAACAGGGGGCCAGTTCACTGTCCCTCAGACCGTTGGAAGGCGGGACTGCGGGCCCCTAGATGAGTGGGCTGCTAAGCAGGACAGGCAGTGGTGGCAAAAACACCCGGTGGGGGCTCGGCTCCTGTGGCTCAAGTGGCTAAGGCGCCAGCCACGTACACCTAAGGTGGCGGGTTCGAATCCCCAGCCCGGGCCCGACAAACAACAATGATGGCTGCAACCAAAAAATGGCCGGGCATTGTGGCAAGCGCCTGTGTTCCCAGCGGCTTGGGAGGCGGAGGCAGGAGACTTGCTTGAGCCCAGGAGTTGGAGGTTGCTATGAGCTGTGATGCCATGGCACTCTACCCAGGGAGATAGCTTGAGGATCCGTCTCAAAAAAAAAAAAACACCCAGTGGGCCGGATAAATGTCCTAGACCCACCTCATGTGGTCTGGGGGCCGTAGTTTGAGGATGCCTGCAAGCTTTTCTCACATGCAATTATTTAATGTCCACAACTATAAAGTAGGTTTATTATTGTTCCTATTTAATAAGTGAGGAAACAGGCTCAGAGAGACTAGGAATTTACCACAGATTACACACCTAGTGCTAGAATATGGCCATGATTTGGGTTTAGGCAATCAGGCTTCGAAGCCCTTGATCTTACAGTCTTGCTTTGTCACCCTCAGTAGAGTGCCTTGGCATCTTAACTCACAGCAACCTCGAACTCTTGGGTCCAAGCAATCCTCTTGCCTCAGCCTCCCAAGTAGCTGGGACTGTTGCAGGAAGACGAGGCCCAACGGAGAGAAAGAGCACCCAAACACCATAGTTATAAGAGGAAGGGCTTTATTCATCAGCCGGGAGCTTAGTGCATAGAAGATTTCCAAATGGCCGTGCTCCCCAACTGGCTTGGTCTTTCCCTTTTTATTGACAGTCAAAAAGTTCCACCCCACAGGTACCCTTCCCATTGGCCAGTTTGAATCAAGCGGGAGATGCTACTCCAGCCCCTACAGAACTACAGGATTTCACAGAACTTGGAAATTTCCAAGTTCTAGGAGGTTAAGCCTATGAATTCCCAAGAGCTGAGTCACCATGGAGAGGGTCCTGCAGGTGCATCCTCATGGTCTGTCCCTGAGAAGACCTGTTCTCCTGGACCTCGACCCTCTCCAGTATCCTCTCTCAGGACTACAGACACACACTACAATGCCCGACTATTTTTAGAGACGCGTCTTGCTCTTGCTCAGGCTAGTCTCAAACTTCTGAACTCAAGCAATCCACCCACCTCAGCCTCCTAGAGTGCTAGGATTACAGGCGTGAGCCATCTGTTCTCCTTTTCCGTTTCTATAGTTTTCTCATTTCAGGAATGTTGGCTGGGTACTGTGCCTCTTGCCTGTAATCCTAACTCTTTGGGAAACAAAGGTTGGAGGATTGCTTGAACTCAGGAGTTTGAGTTTCCTGTTTTCCTGTGAGCTGTAATGATGGCACTGCACTCCACCCCTAGTAACAGCAAGAAAAAAAAGGCCCAATGCGGTGGCTTGATGGAGGATTGCTGGAGCCCAGGAGGTCGAGGTTACAAAGAGCTATGAATGTACCACTGCATACCAGCTTGGGTGATAGAGTAAGACACCTTGTCTCAAAAAAGAAAAAAAAAAAGCATATTATATAAATGGAATCATATAATATGATTAAAATTGGCTTTTTTTTTAATCGCCCTTGGTAGAGTGCCATGGCACCACACAGCTCACAGCAACCCCCAACTCCTGGGCTAAGGCGACTCACTTACCTCAGCCTCCTAAGCACCTGGAACCACAGACGCCCATCACAATACCCAGCTATATTTGTTTGTTTGTTTGTAGTTTTTGGCAGGGGCCAGGTTTGAACCCACCACCTCCGGCATATGGGACCGGCACCTTACTTCTTTGATCCACAGGTGCTGCCCTGTTTTTTTGTTGTTGCAGTTTGGCCAGGGCCAGTTTCAAACCAGCCACACTCAGTACACCTACTGAGCCACAGGGGCCGCTCAAAATTGGCTATTTTGGCTCAGCAACTGTGGCTTAATTGACTAAGGCGCCAGCCACATACACCTAAGGTGGCGGGTTTGAATCCAGCCCAGGCCCGCCAAACAACAATGACGGCTGCAACCAAAAAATAACCAGGCATTGTGGAGGGTGCCTGTGGTCCCAGCTACTTGGGAGGCAGAGGCAGGAGACTCACTTAGCCCAGGAGTTGGAGATTGCTGTGAGCTATGACGCCAGAGCATTCTACCAAGGGCAACAGAAATGAGACTGTTTCAAAAGGAAAAACAAAGATCATGTTTGAGTGCTATTGCTCATAATATTGCTTCTCTTTTCCTCTAATGCCATTTCAAATAAAAGGAATTAAATCAAAATCTTGAAGGAAAATTGTATAATTAAAAAGCCAAGAGTGGGCAGCGCCTATAGCTCAGTGGGTAGAGCACCAGCCACATATACTGAGGCTGGCAGGTTCGAACCCTGCTGGGCCTGCCAAACAACAATGACAACCAAAAGAAAAAAATAACCAGGCATTGTGGAGGGTGCCTGTAGTCCCAGCTACTTGGGAGGCTGAGGCAAGAGAATAGCTCAAGCCCAAGAGTTTGAGGTTACTGTGAGCTGTGATGCAATGGACTCTACCCAGGATGAAATAGTCAGGCTCTGTCTCCAAAAAAAAAGGAGAAGAAGAAACAGCCAAGAATAATGTCAGCAGTAGTGGAATAGGAAGTCTCAGGTTCTACTGCCCTCACAGAAAATTCATCTAGCAACTATTCACATTCTAGAACATCCTTTTGAAAACCTCATCACTTGAGAACAAGCCTAAGACACCCATGTAGTCCTCAGAAATGAACGAAATCCAAATCAGAAAGGTAAAAAGAATTATCTGACTCTATGTTGCTATCTTCCTCCCTCAAGTTAGCCCAATGACAGATGGAGAGAATTTCCTTGGACCCACAGTTTGTACAGGGTAAAAAGATAACCAGACATTCTAGTGTCCCTCACGTTCCAGGACTCTCCCCAGGAAACCCACTCTGGTTTCACCTCACAGGGAACTCTGGGGGTAGCAGGACAGTAACAGTGTCTGGGGTTAGATAGAAACAAAGAAAGGTGCAAAAGTCATAGTGACCAATGCATGGATCTTAGTGGTACCTCTGTGTTTCTGTCAGCTGTGGTGCCTGATGTAAATAACAGCTAACCTTATAGCCCACCCATGAACCGCCTTCAGAAGCATGGTGGGAATTTTAACCTAGCATGAGTCCATAGGCTGCTGGTCTTCCCCCCAAGCCTCAGGGTCCATCCCAGTGTCCTCTGCAGGCAGAAGATGCTGACCTCTTCCCATTTTGGAGAAGTAGAAGTGGCTAAAACAGCTTGACCCAGGAAGTTAAGCAGTGGCTCCACCCAGCCCAAAATTTCACCCAGCGACACTTCCTAGGCAGTGAATGCACTGCCTTGCATTTTACATTTTAGACAAATGTAGGGGCTACTCCATTTTGATCCAGGAAGTCAAGCAGTGGGTCCACTCAGACAAAAACTCCTCCTAACATCTCTGCCCAGGCAGTGAGATTTGTATGTCCGTGTATCTCAGAGAAGCACAGCATCTATATTGGCTTGATCCAGGAAGTTAAGCAGTGGTTTAACTTCAGTCAAAAAGCCTAGTTAATGATCCTACCCAGACAGGGAGATTCCCACCTCAGTGGGTTTCAGAGAAGTATAGGGACTAGATCTGTTTGACTAGAAAGGAAGTCACATAGCTACTTAACTTAGCTAAAAGCCCACACCATAGCTCCTCCATGACAGAGATGCAGTCTTTAGTTATGCATTTCTAAGGAGCATAGCTTCTGATCTCACTTGTCCAGAGCAGCAACTTCACATAATCTCAGAGTCCAGCCTGTAGCCCTGCCCAACTGTAGTTCTCAAACAGCAAAATTGCCTAACCAAGGAATATATCTTGTGACCAGTCTGAACAGAAGCTATTGCAGTACACAGCTAGCAATCCCACCTAATAGCAGAACCGAGCCTGTGATTTTGCTAGACAATTTCACTAGACAGCAGAGTCCAGCCTGTAGCCCCACCTGAAATCAAAGCAAAAACAGTGGCCTATACAAGTAGAGAATTCACAACAAACTCTGTCTGCCCATGATTGTCCAGCTGGCCCTTCCAGAATCACAGGTTAGACTAAATAGTGAAGGTCAAACTCTATTATAGAAAACCTGTAATGGTCGTAAGAGAGGACTGCCTCCTCAAATGTACAGACAACATAAGAATGCAAGAATTAACAAAGAATCAAGGAATCATGACACCCCCATAGGAAACTAATAAAGCTCCAATAATGGATTCTAAAAATATAAAGATCTATGAGATGACTAATAAAGAATTCAGAAAAATAGTCTAAAGAAGTTCAGTGAATTACAAGACTATAGGGATAGAAAATTTAATGAAATTTGGGAAGCAATACACAAAAAGGTGAGAAGCTTGACAATGAAACAGAATCAATAATAAAGAACCAGGTAGAAATCTGAGATATAAATAATACAATGACAAAGTTAACAAATTTAACAGAAAGCTTAACACCAATCTCTATAAAGCAGAAGAAAGAAACAGTGAACTTGAAGACAGATCATTTGAAATTATCTAGTCAAAGGAGCAAAAAAGGAAAAAGAATGAAGAAAGCCTGTGAGAGTTATGACACACCATCAAGAGACCAGTGCTCTTACCATGACAAAGTTAAGTATTTGGGCGACACCTGTGGCTCAGTGAGTAGGGCGCTGGCCCCATATACCAAGGGTGGAGGGTTCCAACCTGGCCCTGGCCAAACTGCCAAAAAAAAAAATATATATATATATACACATATATATAAATAGCCAGGCATTGTGGCAGGCACCTGTAGTCCCTCCCAGCTACTTGAGAGACTGAGGCAAGAGAATCACCTAATCCCAAGAGCTGTGGTTGCTGTGAGCTGTGATGGCACAGTACTTTACTGAGAGCAATATAGTGAGACTTTGTCTCTGAAAAAAAAAAGAAAAAGAAGAAGTTAAGTATTTGAGGTGGTGAATATGTTTACTAGCTTGATTTAATTATTTCACGTTATATTCATAAATCATAATATTACTTTGTACCTCGTACATTCATACAATTATAAATTGTCTACTTGCAGTAAAAACATTTACAAAAAAGATTTGAAAAACACCAAAGGGCAGTCTGCTTAGAAAACGTGAAAACAGAAAACAAAATGTAAGAAAACATTAAAAATTAAATAATTATTTTCTTAACCAGCTATAGGTGTAAATGCTTTATAAGTAATTTTCTTCAGGAGGGAAAGCAGAGAAGGAAGCAGAACAGTCTATGAGAAAAGAGGGGATACAGTCTCTTTAAAATGTCTCAACCATTAAAATTCAGATCCTCTAAATTTTGAGAGTTGTTGTGTCTGCTGTCAGTCACATCACCATCCTATTAAACAAACTGTGCTTTTATCTTATAACCTGTGTAAAATGGTGAGATAAATATTCCTCCAGCAGATATGGTATTTATTTTGGATAAACACAGTAATAGTGAACTGCTTGCTTCTATTAAGTCATGGATTTCATTATCTGGATTTGTCAAATAATACAATTGTGGTCGTGTAGCTAACACAAATGTGGTCTTTTTCAAAATAGAAGCTGGTATTGTAACGAAGTATAAAGAAGAAAGAACTATTCTCCTTAAGCACTCCTAGTTCATTTTTCATTTTCTTTTGCGGTCTGTTGATTTCTCTGTCTCTGTTCATTTTTCCTTCACTCCTTCTAGTAAACAGTATTTATATGCTGAACATATAAATACAGGCTGACTTAAAGCATATTCTTCTTGTATTGCTGCCATCTTCACACATAAACAGTGATGGATGTTTTCCACTTGTTGCAGGGTCAGAGTTTTCTAGTGAATGTTGACTCTAGAATAGAGGAATAAGTGATAGTAATTGAAATAGACCTCCTAAAGGGCATTGTATAACTTTTCTTCTCTTTCTCACCTAAAAGCATACTAGAAACTTTTGCATTCAAAATCTTAAATCCTGACGTAATGACAGTCATGCATATGAAACAGATAAAGAGAGAGAAGGTTATAGTTAATGCCTTATAAAGTTCTCCATGTAAGAGAACACTAATAAAAATGCAAAGAACATCACTGAGTGTCTTCTGATTAATAAAGCTTTTTATATGTTTCAGTGAATGGACTGAAGTATAGCACAGCCTATTTGTCTTGATATCAATGAATTCTTGTGCAATAAATGCATTCTCTCATCTTTGCTCTCTGGTGAAATGAATGTTTGGTAGGGTTGGAAGGAGAAACGAGGTATGAGGTATACTTTTAACTGTTAACTGTTCCTGTGCTTTCCAGTTTTTCTTTTCCAAGGAACATACATAGGCATTGCTACTCCACAGCCAGTACCTGAACTCACTCTGGCTCTTCTTGCTCCCCACCCCCACAAACACACTAATCTATATAAAAGTACATTACTAGACACCATCATCTTTTAAAAATATCAAAGCACATAGAAGAAATGGCATGTAAACGTTATTTTCTTTCATTCAAACTGAATATCTTTTTCCCTATGTACCTTAGTATTATTTGAAATAAACATTGTTTTGTTTTCAGGTTGTAAGTAGGAAATGAGACTTGACAGTGTATTCATTATCATTAAAATTATTTTAATCCTGAAAAGACTTATTATTGAAATCACTTTAAAAATTCATAAGGAAAACTTTTTGCAGTAGAACATTACCTTTAATCTTCTTTTTCCCAGTTTTAATTTTCTGGCATTCTTTGAATGATAATTATAATTGGAAAAATTACTTTTTATATACATAAGAATCCGAATTATGATTAATTCATGAAAGTACAAATAAAATACTTATTTCATTTGCAAAAAAGGCAAAGGTGACAGCTCAGCAACAAAGTGAAACTGGTCATACTGGAGATGTGCATGCCCTATGCTCCTACTACAGTAGCTGACTCAGAGAACATCTTCTTACCATGGAGATGTGCTTTAGAAAAAGTAATGGCATTGGTACAGAATTTCTTCTAGTTTCATCAATTTCTAAATCTCACATATTCTCAAAGTACATTTTTATAAATAGTAAGAAAATGATGAGGCCTCTGCTTTTCCAGCTGTCCTGGACTATAGTTGTTCTCTCTTTATAGAATACCGGCCAGTTCACCTTAGTACAGTTAACTCTGAGGTGCAGTCCTAAAACCCCTCTGAAGTTGACCTATGTAGCAGAAGTGTGCTAAGTCTGCTCTCTCTGGTGTCCCTTACATGTTCAGTACTTTTGTGAAGCACTGCATAAAAGCTATTTTAAACATGAGAGGTTGTTTGGTGGGGACCCTTCTACCTCAGGACTGCTGGAGTTTTTGTTGCTATCAGTGTCAAATTCAGATAGCACAGCAGCCACTCTTGATAGTCTGACAAGAGGGAATTGATACAAGAGCCAGATGCTTACAGGGCCATCTGAGGACTGGAGGGGCAGGCTTTGGACTGAGCATGGGAATGACATTCTGAATTAAAACTAATGAGCAGGTGCACTCAGGGGAGGCAGCAATCTCAAAGTTGTGGCCCCAACTGCCAGCCCTGGAACCTCACTCCTTCTGTCCAGATCAGGATAAGGAAGCCAGATGTGTACCTGTTAGCTCCAAGAGCGAGCACTCAGGCATTAGCATCTCTCACACATACTCTGCCTCTTGACACTCACTTGTGAAGTGGTCACTGCTGCTTACACCAACACCCTCATGTCTGCATTTGTCAGAAGAAATAGCTGAAATTGTGGACTCCCTTGAATCTCCCTCCATCACCTGCAGCAACAGTATGTGTAGAACTCCACAAGTGGATCCAAGAAATGTAGCCTTGAGCCTGCTAGCTTCTACCAGACCCAGTGGTATACTATAAGGAGAATAATATGGAGTTGAGTAAGCCATTCTGTGATGTCTACCACCCAGTTTAATTTGAAATGCAGTTACCTTTTGAAGGCAAAGAAGGCATGTTTTATGTTTTATATTAGAATTTTTCTGTATGCATACAGTGCTAATGCTATTATTCCTGTACCTTTAGATAATGTGGGGGGTGCTCAAACAGTGCTCCCCAAAGGTTCCTCAAAAAGCATTGCTTGGCATGGTATCTCCCAATGCCAGATAAGTGGGACCCAGGCTTGAATCTTTAGGCAGTGTCAGTTTCCTGCTCAGTCCTGGGAATAATAGGGCCTGGGCTGGGGATAGGATTTAGAGGTGGAATTAAACTGTGTGCTGCGCTCCCTCTGTTCCCTGAGTGTGGTTATCATTGGTTGGCATAAGTGTGGTGGCTGACTGGTCTTTTCTGAAGGAGCAGAGCTCAGGATAAGGCTGTTTTACAGGGATTGATCCTGAAAGAACAATATTAGTTGACCCTAGGAAAGTCTAGTGACTGAAGAAATGAATTCTACTTCCAGCTGCTTTTACTACTTTACATACATGTCAAGTAGTGTTCCTAGGTAATCCCTTTTAAAATTAATTATTTTAATGCTACTTTTTATGTTAGGTGATTTTAGAAATGTTGGTGAGGTCATTTGTATATACTTTCTGAATTAGAAAAGTGGTAACACATTGAAAACAATGTATCCTCTAACTTCTGATTAGACATGGAACATTAACTTTACACTTCCTCTTGAAACTCCATGAAAATGACAATAAGAAATTATAAACTACAAGGGCAAAAGAATTGGAGGGGAGTCAACAGTGGGCTGTAGATGAGACAGTTCAAAAGACCTTCCAAGGATAGAAATCACCCAGAGCCCCAGGAGCTAGTGAGCAGAATGGAGACAATTATGAAGAGCCTGCAATCAATTTCCCCTCCTACCCTGGCAAGGCTCCAGACAGGGGCTGTGGAAGGTCAGGTGGGGCAGGCAGGAGTGGAGGGAAGTTTACATACAATCAATTTCCCCTCCTACCCTGGCAAGGCTCCAGACAGGGGCTGGGGAAGGTCAGGTGAGAATGGCAGGAGTGGAGAGAAGTTTACATACATAGTACAGCATGGCCACCAACCAGCACTTCACTGTTTCTTCCCTTACCCATCCCCCTTCCCCAGTACCAAATATTTATTCAGTAGAGAAATTGAACTAGAGAGAGACCCCATGTTCTGGAATACCAGGGGAAGAGCAGTGGGGAATGAGGCATGAGAAATGAAATCTGCACACCACCAGCCAGTTTTCTACCCTGCTCCTCCAAATTCCAACAACCAGGTATTTATATCACAGTTTAGAGGCCAGAGTGTTGTCTGTGAAGACTGGTGGATGGATTCAGAGAGAAGACTTTCCATTATTTACATATGAAAACAGAAATCATGCTACATATTTTAACAGAGGGATTTAACATGTGGGTCATTAAAATGTTTTGAGATACACAAAAATCAAGAAAGAAACTGTGTGCACAGATGGAAACAAATGAAGCCCTTCAAGCAACACTGGTAAGTTGAGCAAATTGAAACTATCTTGTACAGGTGAATCAGAAAGGACACTGGTGACTGTGTTTCTTGGAAGTGAAATAATGGACCATAACACATTCTGTCTCAAAACTTTCACAGTGACCCACATATAGTATTGATTTCATAAGTGATGGAGAGCTGAAAGACCAGAAAGGAAGTAACCCAGAGCAGAAAACACAGGTAACAGCTACCATCTTTAGAATTGGGAGACAGAAGAGAAGAAAGAGGCTGCCACAATGGCAACCCTGCAGCTGGAAAGGCAGCCCCTCAAAGCTGGGTTTTGATGTCTGAGGAGGTGGCACCACCTGGCGGCTTCTGGGTTCTGGAGGTGTCAAGGCATACAGTGTCCTGAGAGTGCAGAAGCAGATGGGGTCTGCGTGCTGCTGGCAGGTACAGCAGGGGCAGTTGGAAAGAATCCCCTCTCCCTTCTCCTGTCCTCTAGTCTCTCTATGACCACTCCCTGGTAGGTCCTAACAAAGAACCCCCTCTCCCCTTCTCCTGCCGTCTAGTCTCTCTATGGCCACTCACTGGTAGGAACCAGCTTGCAAAGGAGTCTGTGAGACTCTGCAGAAATCAGGGTATGGGAGGGTGGAGGTGGGGCTGAGAAGTTAGACATGAAGGGACACACAGAGACAAATACCAGATCAAATGCTTAAAAAATGTGAAAGCTATCATCTTCTTGGAGTGGGACTTGGGGCTAAGAAGGGTGGGTCAGGGGACTGCTGAGTTTTGGGAGAAAAGTTAAATTATGTGGAAATTAGCTTGACAGTGCTCAAAGGACCTTTGACTCTGTATCAGCCCTGCTTGATTTGAATCACAGCCCTGCCACTTGCTTGCTGTGTCACCTTGAGCAAGTCATTTAACCTCTCTGTGTCTCAGTTTCCTCATCTACAAAATGGGTCTAACAACAGGCTACTAAGATGTTATGACCATTCTTTACTGTTTATAAATCCCTTTGAACAGTGTTTGGCTTGTAGTAAATATTATATAAGTGCTGGTTAGGCAACAATGGCTTTCAGGACTGAGATGGTAGACAAAATCTGAATTTAGGTGAATAGGAATTTAGTGTTGCCTAGTGTAACTATAGCCAGCAAGTAGAAGTTGCAAAAGCAGATTTAACCCTTGGGAACTGTTTTGAATTTACATCTGGGGCTCCAGATTTTTTTTTAAATTTATTGTTGGGGATTCATTGAGGGTACAAGAAACCAGGTTACACTGATTGCATTTGTTGGGTAAAGTCCCTCTTACAATCATGTATTATGGGGCTCCAGATTTTACAAGGGAACTGAGGCAGAAACAATGTCATATAGACCAGGTCATTGTGGTATGAGTGTAAGGAAAGACTCATTTTGAGGCAGCTTGTCATTCTAAAACTTCCCCAGGGTATTGATCATAAGCCCCAAATATCACCATGCTCTAGATCCTTCTATGCAGAGGCATGAGACTGCTAGAGTGAATGCTGTCTGCCTTCATTCCTACAGTACCCAGTCAAGGTTGAGTGAGATGGCACTTGTTACTCCATTGAGGGGTAAACTTTAGAGTTTCAGAGCCACTGATGACTCCTACTGTGATTCCAATTCCCTGTAACCTCTTCTAGCACAGAAAGCTTAAGGAATATATTTAATTGTGCTTTGAAACAGTGAAATGGTAGCATTGTAATAACTCGAGCCTTTTGTGTAAGTGAAAGAAAAAGATTTCACAATAATACTGAGAATTGTGAGGGAGATAATGAGGAAAAAGGTCAAAGGATAGAATCCTTGAAATGGGGTGATGACAAAATAAGTACCATAATGATGTGCTGTTATGAATGATATCTACCCAAATGTCCCTTTAAAAAGTTATATTTTCATGTAAGACTTATAATTTCAATGTTTTGATCTGTTTCTACAAAAGGCAACGCATTTCTAAATGTGAAGGCAACTCTCCAATATTAAAAGATTCTGTAAATGATTCATTTAACTTATTTTAAATCTTCTTTTCCTCTTTGAAAAGACATCATCACTATTAATAGAGCAATCAGCTGCATATAAGATGTATTCCTCATAGAAAAGCTATGTATTTGAAGGTCTTTATGCTCTAAAAAGAAAGACTGCCCAGCAATTGACGTGATAAATACTGAATATTTCAGTGTACAATGGTGGTTGCTTTCAGCTTATGAAAGGCTTCCTTGTGCCTTAGATAGTCTTCAGGTTTCTTTCTTAGTGCAAACTTTTAAGTAAACCATGAGCCTCTGCCCTTTGCAGCTTTTGCATCCTTCTTGTGTCGATTCTATAGCTATTGTTAGCAACTAAGCAATTTTGTTTTTTCTTTAGATTTGGAATGCTATAAACTGTATCTTTTTAAACTTTGTACTCCTCTGCCACTTACCGAGCAGTTGGAAGTGAGATTTAAAGCATAAATGAGGTGTTAGCATTCAGAATACTGAATTCTTTAATAGTTGTGTAGTATGGTTATTCTAGGATCACAGAAAGAGAGTGGGCTTAAGTGAGGGTGGGGAACTGCATTTTTACACAATTGAAATCACCTTGGAAAATGTAGCCATTCGCAGATGATATGATAGTATATCTGGAAAACACCAGGGATTCTACTACAAAACTCCTAGAAGTGATCAAGGAATATAGCAGTGTCTCAGGTTACAAAATCAACCCTCATAAATCTGTAGCCTTTGTATATACCAACAGCAGCCAAGCTGAAAAAGCAGTCAAGGACTCTATTCCGTTCACAGTAGTGCCAAAGAAGATGAAATATTTAGGAGTTTACTTAACAAAGGATGTGAAAGATCTCTATAAAG
>CAUYQV010039893.1:0-24539 GCA_963574575.1 Galagoides demidoff | reverse complement strand
CGAGTCTCCCGCCTCTGCCTCCCAAGTAGCTGGGACCACAGGCACCCGCCACAATGCCCGGTCATTTTTTGGTTGCAGCCATCATTGTTGCTTGGCGGGCCCGGGCTGGGGATTCGAACCCGCCACCTTAGGTGTACGTGGCTGGCGCCTTAGCCGATTGAGCCACAGGCGCCGAGTCCATAAAATTATTTTCGTTGCTACTTCATAACTGTAATTTTGCTACTGTTATGAATTGTAATGTAATCTGATATGCAGGATGTATTTTCATTGTTACTGAGGGGTCATGACCCACAAGTTGAGAACTGCTGGCCTAGAGAGTTACCATATGACTTCCCAAGCCGGTAACACTAAGCCCGCCCCACCAAACCCCAGCTCTTGGACTGGCAGTGGAATTTGGGGACAACTGGAGGTTTTGCTGTTAGTCAAAGAAACGTTTCAACCTGTGGCCTGCACTGTGGCCTATCTATTGCCTCTGACCAGGAAAGTGTAACAAACTGAGTCAGCAATTAGAGAGTGGAATGAAGAGGCCAGCAAGCTTCCTCCTGGACATCGGGTATACTGTCTCACTTCACTCGGCACAGCCAACTCCCACTGTCTGCTCACATGCTCCTGTGTCCATAGGATGCCACCAGAAGGTGGGTGCTACGTGGCAGGCCTCTTTATTTCATGTCCTAACCGTCCCTTTGTGAGAAAGAACAGCTAACCTTCCCTGAGACACCCTTATAGTGCAGGGGCCAGGCTCACCAGGGATGCTGGAAATGCATAGGACATGGGCGTTGCAGACTGTAAACTGGTCCACAACAGTTCCTGGCTGGTTGGCATCGATGATCACCACCTTGCTGGTGGTCAGGGTGCTGGTGAGGATCCACACCCGGCTAGAGGTGGCATCTGTTTCAGGAAGCTCCTTTGCCTGTCACAGAGCACAGGATCAAGGCAGCAGCAGCAGCATGGGGGGGGGAATCTCCCACAATATCTTGGGATCTAGTCTCAACTATGGCCTTAGAGGCACAGCTGTCTTCCCTGTGGCCAGGACACTTTATCTAAATTGCTCACATATATGGTCTCACTCTGCAGAGGAAGACCATGAGCTCCCAGAGGTTGTCACTGGCCCCCAAATCAAGCAAGGACTCCAAATGGGAAGCATGTTCTGCCTCCTCTGTGTTCAGCCCCTTCCCAGCCTGCTTCTCTGCAGGCAGTGAGATGTGCTCCTTGCACACAAAGGCACAGCCCTGACGTCTGCTGTGCCCAGGCCCCTTAGTAACCCCTGCCAACTGAGAGGGTGTGCACAGTGCCAGGGCTCCAAGGCCAGGACTGCCAGCTGCCATGGGGGCCCAGGAACTCCTGCCTCCTCCACCTAGTCTCAGAGAACTGTCTAGCTGTCCTGTCTCTGTCACTCCTAACTAGACTCTAGCTGAGCTGTCCAGAGACCAAGAGCAGGAGAGGGCTGCAGGGATCAACTAGGCCAGTCACCCTGACCTTCTTCTTCTCGGGAGATGTGTGGTTGCTCTTGGGCTCATCATCCACTTCCCGGTCACAGGTCAGAGGGTCACAACCTGGCATGGGCTTGACCCCATTCCCAGGGTCGTCCTCAAGAGGCTTCCACCCGCTCAGGTTGACGCCTGCGGCACACCATAGCTGCAAGGACAGGGCCATGGAGTCAAGAGTACTTTCCTCTGCTGACTGACTAGAGTGAGATGAGGCCTCCCTGGGCTTCCCAAACCTGCCCCAGTCACCTTCATGGTTGGGTCCTTCTCTACCAGGGGCCGACAGTACACGGGGACAGGCACGTTCTTCATCCTTGTGTCCTCCTGGGCCCCACTAGGACTCAGCTGCAAAAAGAAGGAGGGCACTGAGAGTGAGGCCTGGCCTGCTACTCCTTCCTCAGAAACCTGGTGCCTAATGTGCCTACCAGCTCTGGCTATAGAGCTAGCCCAGGCAGGAAGGACCTGGCCCTCCAAGTCCTCTGTAGGGGGGCTGTGGGTGCTACAGTGCTCTTTCTCCCCCCACCCCCCCCCAGCTTTAGACTGCCTGCCCAGGAGGCTGCTTGGGGAGCCAACAACCTGAGGGGCTGCTTTAGTCTGGCCCACCCGCCTCACGCACCTGCTTGTACTTGGCCGGCAGACTCCAGCCACAGGCCTGTAGCCGCCCATCATCGTTGCGCACGTGCTCACGCACCTGGCGGTACTGCTCACGCTTCTGCTCTCGCCTGGCAGAGGACGTGCAGTCGCTGGGTGGAGGGAACAATAAGTGACATGTGGGCGGCGCTTGTGGCTCAAAGGAGTATGCCAGCCCCATATGCCAGAGATGGTGGGTTCAAACTCAGTCCCAGCCAAAAACTGCAAACCTCCCCCCCCCAAAACAAGTAACATATTTGTCCAAGGCCCAGGCCCACAGGCCTGCCCCATCAGATGGGGGTGGCGGTACTCCAGAGGAGGCTGTGACAGAGAGGCCTACCTAGGCCTGTCCTCGCCTTTTCTGGGCATCAGGCATCTACGTGATGGAAGGGTGGCTTTCTCCAGTACCAGGTGTGGCCCTGGGCTCAGTGGCCACATCTACCACCAGCCTAACTGCAAGCCCATTGTGTTGTCATGATCATCAACAGCTCAAAAGCCCAGGCCAAGGCTTGGCGCCTGTGGCTCGAGTGGCTAAGGCGCCAGCCACATACACCACATACAGTGGCGGGTTCGAATCCAGTCTGGGCCCTCCAAACAACAATGATGACTGCAACCAAAAAATAGCCAGGTGTTGTGGCGGGCACCTGTGGTCCCAGCTACTTGGGAGGCTGAGGCAGGAGACTCGCTTGAGCTCAGGAGTTGGAGGTTGCTGTGAGCTGGGATGCCACAGTATTCTACCCAGGGTGAGGCAGCTTGAGGCTCTGTCTCAAAAAAAAAAAAAAAAAAAAGCCCAGGCCAAGATGCTCAGTGATTCTGTGTGGGACATGGGCCCAAAAGGCTGTAGCATGCAGAGGTCATGAACCCTGACACCTTGACCAGCATCCTGAGAAGTGAGGCCAGCTCTGTAAGTCCTGAGAGGAGGGCCCCTGGACACATCCTTCCTTCCCCTTAACAGTTGAGAAGACAGGTTGTGTGACACTCACTCCTCAGGGAAGAACTCCAGAGGTCGGCTGCCTGCTGAGATCTGGCACATGGCATGGCTGCGGCGCTGGCTAAAGCCTGCTGTGGTGGGCGACTTATAGTGGATGTTCACTGAGGGGTAGGACCGCTTGGCTGGAGGAGGGCTAGAGGAGGAGCTGAAGAGGCGGCTGAAGCTGCCAGGGCACAGGGATGTGAGGGGCAGCAGTGGACGGGGAAGCTTCCCCATCTCCCCCAGCATCTGCCCCCACACCCTCTTGGACATGCCCAACTCACAATTGCCAGATGGTAGACTTCTTCTTTTCTTGGACAGATGGGTGCTCTCGGGATGCTCTATAGGGAAAGGCCAGAGGAAGATTACTGAGCCCCTGCAGATTCCCACCAGGAAGGCTCCAGCACCCTCAGCCTTCCCAGGAGAGAGGAGGTGTGATGACAGTGACCACAGCTCATGTATGGAGGCAGCAGTCTCCCGGGACCAGGCTCACCTGATCATCTCGGTCCACCGCACAGCTTCCTGCAGCTCCATCAGCCGTTCCTTGTACTGGTTCCGCTCCATGAGCACACGGGCCATCTCCACCCGTGTGAAGCGGCGGCGCTGGGCCATGGGAATTTTGTCCTGCAGAGGAAGGGGCACCAGGGCTCAGCCACTGAGAGCCAGGCACAGTCCCTGCAGCTTCCTCACAGGTGCTTGCCCCCTGGGTGGAGGGGCGTGGCTCCAGCTATGAGGATTTTCCAAACACCCTTGGGTGTGGCAGTGGGGATTGACTTTTTCTACAACTCTCTGGACACTCTGGACAAGCCCAGATACCAGTGGGAGCAGGCCTAGGAAAACTGACAAGAAGGGAAGTTCTAGGGAAGGTCTAGCCAGCAAAACTTGAGGTTTCTGCAGACTTGTATACATCTGCCCTCTGCTTCCCACAGCTGAGCCCTGAGCTCCTGTGGGACTGGGCAGAGCCCAACAGGGAGCTGCTGGGGAGCCAGGGCACCCCCGGAGAGTGGGCAGATGGGAGTCTCCTCATACGACCAACTACCTGGTATCCTGCATTCTCAGGTACATTTCCCACCTCATGCCTGGAGCAAGGGAGCCCAGGCCTAGGATGAAGGGCCCAGGTATAGGCCTGGCAGCTCCTTCTGACACAATGTGGGAGGGGATTGGGGGTTATAATTCACCTTCAGCTTTCTCTCCTAGAGTATTTGGAGGTGGGGGGCTGTACATGATGGGCTGAGACACATGACTTTAACCTCACCATGACCCCAAGTGACTGAGCTAAGCAGTGGAAGGCCCGAGGCTGGTGTGACCCAGTGAGATGGGTGCCAGCTGCCTCATCACCCCCATAAGATGGATGCCGGCAGCCTCACAGCAGCCTCACACCCCCCCGGGTAGGCGGAAGGGGAAAAAGAGGTAAATGAAATGATGTCAAGTATCATTATTCTTAAATCTGTCTGGATTGGGCCAGAACAGGACAAGATAAGAACGGATGG
The DNA here is from genome assembly GCA_963574575.1 of Galagoides demidoff. Taxonomy (NCBI): domain Eukaryota; kingdom Metazoa; phylum Chordata; class Mammalia; order Primates; family Galagidae; genus Galagoides; species Galagoides demidoff. The sequence continues at coordinate 19,965 of CAUYQV010039893.1, read as the reverse complement.
GCCAAGAACTATCATCACGAGAGTAAATGAGCTAAGTGCTGTGACAAATTGTTTTACTTATCCATTAGTTGCTAGATCTGCTTTACGTTACTTTATTGTTATGTAACTGCCCTTTTTGTTACCTATTGGCCAAACTACTAAATTCTGAGGTTTACTTCTGTAAAAGAGGTCATCATGACCCTGTGCTTGCTTTTTGCTTCTTTTGACAATTTTCATTTTGCTTCTAATTGCTAACTTTCAGCCCACCTGTTTGGCCTTTTGCCAACTTTCAGACTGGAAAAACCCCAACTTCAGACCCTTCAATGCTCTCTCGCTTAGTCTGCTTTAGACTTTTTTGAGACAGCCCCACAGTTAATAAAAGACTCCTTTTTGAAATTCTAATTTGAGTTGGTGGTCCTTATCTCACTCCATAACACCAGAAGGGGCTGAATCTGCTCTCCTTAAGGCAGGCAATTGTGCCGCTGGTGGGCAAGCCTCTGGTCTGGAGGGGAGGTGGAGGGTTCTGAGGCAAGAGGGGCCCCACAAATGCCCAGGCAGCAGAGGGCTTTCCTCAGAACACCTCCTACCCCTTATAGGGGGTAGGGTGGGCTATGGGAGGGGACTGCAGGTGGCTAACACTATTTCTGCTGCCTGGCTCTGTGACATGGAGTGTATAGGGCAATGGCCAGATAGCATAGCCAGGAGACCCTTCTTATGATGGGCAAAATGCATCTACTAGGACTTGGGACTGAGAGGTGACCCAGAGTTGCACCAGGCTAGGGAATCCCACCGAGGAGCATGGGTCTGACTCCTTGAAGTCATGGGATGACAAAAGATGCCACTGGATTCAGATGTCACGGAAGGGTGAGGAAGGCCCAGAGCCCAGGAGAACCAGGAAGTCCCTAGAGCCCACCCTGTATCCACCCCTGCCCCATGCCCCACATGTTAATAGTGGAATATACCAATTCTGTACAGAGATAGCTGCTTACATCCTCCACCTCTTCTTTGGGTTCACGGCGGGCAATGATTGCCTCTGACTTCACTCTGTAGGATGAGGGAGGACGTGGGGAGTAGTGAGGGCCCCTGTCCTTGAGAATATACAGCCTGGCAATTGTGTCCATGCTTCCGCAGAGCCAGGGTTCCTTGGTTCAGACCCTGAATGCTCCTGCCAGTTCCCTGGGACAGTGACCTCATACCCTGGCCTCATGTGCCCTGAAACACAGATGGCCATCCTGGCTACTCTGGCCAAGGAAGACTGACAGAGAGATGAAGCAAGTTGCAGCACTGGGCAGCACTGGTGTCAGGCAAGGCCCAGCAGACCCTGTTCCCCACCAGGGGTGCCTTCCCTCCTTGTCAGAGAATTCCCAGTGGCCACATGGCAGGGCCCTGGCTGATCACAGGGCTGGGGCCAGAGAGCTATGTGGTCTCTCCTACCCTCCTTCTGAATGAAGGAATGGGGTTATGTGGGAGCTGTAGCCAGGCCCTGTACACTGCCTGGAGGAGCAACTCGCACTCCAGGCCCTGTGTAGGGTCCCATATCTGTGCATTGCTGGGTCTGGGTGGGGTCCCTAGAGTGGAACTGAGAGCAGAGGGGGGAGGCAGGCCTCAGCCAGGGCCGCCTAGAAGGGAGAGCGGGTGCCAGGGAAGGGTGTAAGAGTATACACAGGTTGTCCAGGAAGCCCTCACCTCTTCAGCTCCTCTTCCAATTCCTTGATACGGTTTTCCAGCTTCACTTTGGTTTGCTTGGCAGCCTCTAGCTCCCCCTTCAGCACCTCCTGCTCCCCCGACAGTTGGTCGACCTTAGCAATGAGATCGTTCTTTACCACGTTCAAGGCATTTCTTGGAAAAAGCAGAATGATGGGAGTGTCATGTGAACGTCAAGGATGTAACATGACAGGACTATCAAAGGGGTCCACGTGTGAGAAGGCACATCTGGTGAAGGATGCAGGTAAAGGTGATCCTTGTTCCCATCTAAGCACTAAACTCTGTGGTCACCCTAGGGAAGGGGTCCCTGGCATAAGCATCCTAAAGAAGTCACCCAGGAGACCTGCTTCAAGTCCCTGTCTCCCCAGGTGGGTGATCCTGGCGTGGGGATCAAGGGTCTCAGTTCTTCTGGACACAGCCCTCTGGTCAGGGCCAGTCCACCAGCCCTGGCAAAGAGTGTTACTTCAGCTACTGTGCCCTGGGAGGGGTCCTCTTACTTGGTTTCTAGAAGCTGTGAGTTTTCCAGCAGTAGATTCCCAACTTCTTTACCCATTCCTGGAACAAAAGGGGTAGAAGTTTTACCTGTGCTCCTCAAGGCTGGATCTAACGCTACCATACCTGTCTCAGAGCAAACGTCCATTGGGGGTAACCCTGTGCCTGGAGGCTGACTGCAAAGGAGGTGCGGTCAGTCCCAGAAGGCCCTTATGGAGGCTCTGCATGGAGCAGGGTCCCCAGGGCAACAACTGGGCTCACATCCTGGGTCTTGGGAGTGCCCTGGAACTGCTCTGTGTGACCATTTCAACCCTGTCTCCCAGCACTGCTCCCTTCCTCTGGCTCTGTGGTTTCTGAGCCTGACATGAGGCATACACCTTAGCACTGTCCCATAGATGAATGATGTTGGAGCTGCAGTGACAGAACAAAGAAGTTGACACAGGACTAGAGAAGACCTCTGACCGAGGAGATGGAATGGCCTATGGCAGGCACAGCCATTTATGGGTCAAGGCACAGGCCCTGGGCCATCAGGAGGCAGAAGACAGAGTGGACAGAGGAGAACAGGAGGGACTGACCTGGCCCCTCTGCCACCAGGCCCCAAAGTGGACTACATACACTGAGCTTTCTGTGGACATGTCACAAGATCCCCAGAAATCTCAAATCTGAGCCCTCAGGAAGGCCCTGAAAATCCAAGGCCTAACCCTCCTGCTCACCTCCCAACCAGCTACGTAGTTGGGCAGCAGCACCAGGACACCTGAGTGCTTGGGTGTGGGGTTCCACCTGCTGGCTCCATTTTGACCTTCCTTGGATAGGAGGCAGGAGGCACAGGGCTCAACCCAGACAGGGTCTGCTTTGACTGTGTGGCCTGGCCTGCCTTGGCTGTCAAAGGTCTGCCCACAGGGAGCCAGCCAGCTCTGAGGGAGAGCACTGCCTTCTGTGGCCCACCAGGGCAGAGTGGAAAAAATGTTTCTTCCCTGTGCCCACCCCCACCCTGAAAGCTGGGGGCCCACAGAATCTGGGCCCCCACTGCCCCACCATGCAGAGCAAAGCACCCAGCGCATGAAGCATGGGGAGCTGTCAGAGTAGAGAGGAACAACGCGCTGAAACAGCCTGGCCTTACCAAAGAAATCATCGCGCACTATGGGAGCCGTCCCAGTCCCACAGGAGATGGGCAACCAGGGCGGGCGGGAGAGAGGGAGAAGGGAGAGAGAAAAGAAGCGCATTAAGCTATGTAGACAGCCGGGTGGGTAGGACCCTAGAGCTAGTTCCCACTGGGCTAGGGGTGGGCATAGGCAGGGATCGCAGGAGGTGGGATGGAGTCAGCTGCTCCTTGGAAGGTTTATCCTTGGGGTTGCCTAAAGACTACCAGGCCAAATCACCTGTGAGAAATGCAGTTAATATGTATCCCTAGAATGCTGGGCTGGGAAGAGGGTGGGGCCGAGCACAACAGTCACTGCTGTGGTGAGTAGCAGTGCCTGGGGCTCATCAGAGCACCTGGACAGGCAGGGGCCTCAGAGTAAGAAGACCCCTGGGCTGCGCTTAGCAAAGGGCTGCCTGTGCTGCACTTGACAGTGGAGAATGCCCATAGACTGCCCTCGGGCCTTTGTTCTATGCCCTGTAGGTATTTCTTTCTTTCTTTTTCTTTGATAGTCTTACTTTGTCACCCTCAGTACAGTACCGTGGCGTCACAGCTCACAGCAACTTCAAACTCTTGGGCTCAAGCGATTCTCTTGCCTAGCCTCCCAATTAGCTGGGACTACAGGCACCCACAACAACGCCCAGCTATTTTTAGAGAAGATGTCTCACCCTGGCTCAGGCTGGTCTCAAACTCATGAGCTCAGGCTCACCTGCCTCTGCCTCCCACAGTGCTAGGATTACAGGTGTGAATCACCACACTCGGCCTGACCCCGTAGGCATTTCTAATGGTTCCAAAAAAACATCAGAAGTGGCCCTTGGGATGGTTCAGGCTCCAGGGGTGTCAGATATGAAGTTCATTATCAGTGGCCAGTGGGGCAAACCAAAATAAGCCCAGAGCGGAAGTGGGCTAGAGAGCAAAGCGCAAGGAGTGGGCCAGTCCGTGCAGCTGTGGTCCTGTGGACCCCCTCTCACCCACTTCCCCTGGCCTGCACAGTGGGGACACTGACAAGAGAGATACACACCTGAGAACTCCCCTGGCATGTCCAGCGAAGCACAGAGAGGCAGGAAAGAAAGTGACAAAGGTCAGTTGGTGACTGGAACCAACAAAATAAAAACATTTTTAGAAGGAAAAGCAACAATAATGCCCTCATGCTGGGAGGGCATGAAAGAATGAGCGCAGACCTCAGCAGGGAGAGGCCCTAATGGAAAAGGAGGCCTGAGCAGCAGGCCTCTCAGCACCTAGGGGCCCTGAGCCTGTGGCCCCTGCTGGGACTGGTACTGTCAGGAATCTACACCCTGCTCCCTGCCCATTAGGAGGGCCAACCCTCTGCAAACCCTGATGATTGAGCCTGTCAAGAGAAAAGTGTGTGGTGTATTGGGGTGCAGTGGGGTGCCAAGAAGCCTGACTTGAGTGAGTGAGTACATCCTGGGAGGTGCCATCTGGCCCCGCAGGCACAGACCTGGAACTGGCCTCCTGGCTTCCATGGTTAGCCCAGGTCTCATGGGAAGAGCACAAACTCAAGTGAAAGATGACCAGACGATAAAAAGGGAGCACCTAAGGTCATGGGAGGAAAAATAAAAGTCACAAGCAAAGACGGCAGCACAGGCTATGGGGAGATATATGTCATTCCCTCAGGTCTAGCCATCTCTGAGACATACGGGAGGCTGATGAGGAACATGCTGTGGATGGAGAAATGCTTCTTTCTCCAACAGATCTGATGTAACAATTCTGTTCTATGCAGTTCATTTCACATAGAAAGGAAAAGTACTAAAAAGCCACTTGACTTAAATGGCAAAATGGGCAACTGTTGTAGTAATTCCAGGGATGAAGCGGTACTCCGTTCAGTGTAGGTATGCCCTCTCTAGTGACCACTTCCCAGGGCAACCACTGCTAATAGTTCATAGTCTTCTTTCTCAGACTTCTTTCCAGATAACCACCAGTGCCTAAGGGCAGCAGGGGACTATTACCCATCTTCTTGGGTGACCTTTGTTTCACCTAACACTATATTGCAGGACTCTTTCATGTCAAAGATTTGTAGCCACCTTTCGTGCTCTGTGGTATTGCTATATAGGACTGTCTCCTCCTCCATCACAGCATTCACTCCTTTAGTAGATATTTAGGGCATATATAGTTTGTGTAACCACCAGGATACCATAGCAGAGTGTCCTCATGTGAGGACCTGTGGGCCTCCCAGCCCCTAGTGCCTACTCCGGGGCACACTTCCTGCTGCCATTCTGTGCCACAGGTCCCGCCACAGTCTCAGTTCTCTTCATTACTTTATTTATTTTTTTTTCAGACAGAGTCTCATTTTGTCACCCTCGGTAGAGTGCCATGGCATCATAGGTCACAGCAACTTCAAACTCTTGGACTCAAGTAATTCTCTTGTCTCAGCCTCTAATGTATCTGGGACTATAGGTGCCAGCCACAACACCTGGCTATTTTTAGAGACGGGGGTCTCACTCTTGCTCAGGCTAGTCTTGAACTCCTAAGCTCAGGCCATCCACCCACCTTGACCTCCCATAGCACTGGAATTATAGGTGTGAGCCACCAGGCCTGGCCTTGAAACACTATTTTAAGATGTACCATTATTTTATTAATGGAATGTCCAAGAAAGACAATATATTGCTGCAAATTAAACTATGACATGCGAATGATTAAGACCCATCAACATTTTAGAAATATTAACATGAGAAGAAAATCTGCATCTTAGAATTGACATTATTAGGAGGTAAGGGAGTTAATAATTTTTGATCACTTAGTGTGTGTCAGGTGTCAGAGCAGCTGCTTTACCTGCACTATCCTGCAGAAATTTCACAGTAAGTACATACTAAGGAGATGATGTTTCCATTTCATCAGGGAGGAAGCTGAAGCTCAGAAAAGTTCAGCTCACTTCCCTGAATTGCTTAGTTGGAATCTGAAATTAATTCTAGCACAGGCTGATCCTACTTTTTGCCACTGTGCTACACTGTAATCAGGTAGCAGTCCTGTGGGACAGATTCCATCGACGTAACCAGACCTGGAAAATGTCTAGAAATAGCCTCTAGTACAGAGAAGAACTAGAACACATCACTGGAGGGCATGAAAGAAGCTCAGCACTGAGAGAGCCATGACATATGCCTAGACCCAAGACTGAGCCCTGTGAGCCCTCAGGTGATGTCACCAATCAGTCTACTATTTCTACACAAATTCATTCAGTGCTAGCAAGATGCCTATAGACTTGTTCAGGGGTTTTCTGGAACTTTGTGAATGGATTCTGAAGTTCATCCAAGAGAGTAAATGTGTGAGAGTAATCCAGAAAATTTGAGAAAGAACAAGCTTGCAAGATTGCCATGGCAGGTATCAAAGCCATAAACTAAAGTAGTTGAGGCATACGGTGATAAGCCAATGACTGAGCTCACAGCAAAGAGCTGAGAACAGACCTGGAGTCACGAGGAAATTCATACGTGAAAAATATGCCATTTCAAGGCATGAGAAATGGGTGGATTACGTTATAAATGTGCTGGATTAGTTGAAAAGCCATAGGAATAAAATGAAGTGTGATCCAACTTCATGTCATGAACAAAAGTAATTTCTTTTTTTTTTTTTTTTTTTTTGTGACAGAGCCTCAAGCAGTCCTTCTGGGTAGAGTGCCATGGCATCACAGCTCACAGCAACCTCCAACTCCTGGGCTCAAGTGAGTCTCCTGCCTCTGCCTCCCAAGTAGCTGGGATCACAGGCGCCCACCACAACACCTGTTTTTTTGTTGTTGTTGTAGCCATCATTGTTGTTTGGCGGGCCCTGGCTGGATTTGAACCCGCCACCTTAGGTGTATGTGGCTGGCGCCTTAGCCACTTGAGCCATAGGTGCCGAGCAAACAAAAGTAATTTCTAAGTGGATTAAAGATCTAAACATAAAAATGCAAGGATAATTGAACTAGAAAACAATATTGGAGGATATTTCCATAATCTAGGCCTCTGTACAAAACCAAAGCTATAGAGGAAAATATTGACAGCTGTGACTAATGATGGTGATGTCATTAAAATGAAAATAAGGGCTTGGCGCCTATGGCTCAAGTGGCTAAGGCACCAGCCACATACACCTAAGGTGGCAGGTTTGAATCTAGCCCGGGCCTGCCAAACAACAATGATGGCTGCAACCAAAAAAAATATAGCCGGGCATTGTGGCAGGTGCCTGTGGTCCCAGCTACTTGGGAGGCTGAGGCAGGAGAATCACTTGAGCCCAGGAGTTGGAGGTTGCTGTGAGCTGTGATGCCACAGCACTCTACCCAGGGTGACAGCTTGAGGCTCTGTCTTAAAAATAAATAAATAAAAATAAAAATAAGTAGAGTATAATAGGAAATGGGCAAAAGATGAATAGAAACTTTGCAGAAGATACCAACAAACATGAAAATATGCTCAACTTCTGGAATAATAAAGAAATCAAAATGAATAGAAAATTGAGAAAATTTTTACCTAAAAAATTGGCAAAATGAAGACAATTTCCTGGTGCTGTGCCTCACACCTGTAATCCCAGCACTCTGGGAGGCTGAGGCAGGTGGATTACTTGAGCTCAGGAGTTCGAGACTAGCCTGAGCAACATCGAGGTCCTGTCTCCAAAAATAGCCGAGTATTGTGGCAGGTGCCTATAGTCCCAGCTACTTAGGAGGCTGAGGCAAGAGAATAGCTTAAGTCCAAGAGTTTGAGGTTGTTGTGAGCTATGATGCCATGGTACTCTACCAAGGGTGACAAAATGAGACTCTGCCTAAAAAAAAAAAAAAATTAGCCAGACATGGAGGCACAAGGGGGGGTGCAGTGAGTTGTGCAGTCTAGCCTGGGCAACAGAGTGAGACCCTGTCTCTTAAAAACTATATATACACAGGCTCGGCGTCTGCAGCTCAAGCAGCTAAGGTGCCAGCCACATACACCTGAGCTGGCGGGTTCAAATCCAGCCCAGGCCCACCAAACAACAATGACTGCTGGAACCAAAAAATAGCCAGGCATGTGGCAGGCGCCTGTAGTCCCAGCTACTTGGGAGGCAGAGGCAGGAGACTCGCTTGAGCCCAGGAGTTGGAGGTTGCTGTGAGCTGTGATGCCACTGCACTCTACCCAGGGGGACAGCTTGAGGCTCTGTCTCAAAAAAAAAAAAAAAAAAAGGTATATATATACACAAACACAGACTGCCACAGAGGGCATCCTTGTCTTCTTCCTGACCTTAGAGGGAGAACTTCCTGTCTTTCACCATTGTGAATGTACCTAAGGCTCCTGAACTGAATAATTAAAAATGGTTTAAGATGGTAAATCTTATGTTATTTACATTTTACTACAACTTTAAAAGTATATATATGTATATGTATATATATGTGTAAATATATATACATATATAGCCTCTATTGGGGCACTTCTGATTCAAACCTTGCTGAAACAAACTTCCATTTCAGGCATGAGGCAATACTAGTGCAGAACAGCCTCGATGACTTTGCTCCCTGGAGGTCTTCCTGTCCTAAACAGGACAATCACCATGAGGCCCTAGTGCCAAGAGAGCAAGGACATCCAGGCCAGAAAGGTCCATGTATCTTTGCTGCAGTTGGACCTGGTGGTGTCTCTGGCTAGAAGGTTGGCCTGGCCACTAAGGGAAACACCTTCTAGTCCTGGGTGGCTAAAAGTCATCAGCATCCAGGACTGAGAAGTGACAGTGAGAGACTGGCGATAAGAACCCTCAATGCAAGCCAGCCCACCTCAGGCAGGATGAGGAAATGCTGATCCTGATGCCAGAGATTCTGGAAGTAGAACCACTATCCCCTGAAGACTCACTATGGCACAGCAGGGAGTAGTGGGAAGAACTTTTGTGCAGCAACCTTATTGTTGCTGACACCATGGTGGAGAGAGCAAAGTGGGAGCAAAGGGAGTTGTGACCACTGCTGCCCTACACAACCACACAGATGCAGGCACACCCAAAGCCCACCTGGTGGGCTGCTGAGCTCTTCTCCAACCGCAGGGCTATAGGCTTAGAACCCAATGTGCAGTTGGGAGGGGTAAGACTCAGTCGCTCCACTTGTTGCCTCAGAGCTACAGGAAGGGCTGCAACTAGGCCTCAGAGCTATGTGGCCAGCACTGGCCTGGCACAGATGCCTGTGAATGAACACACGGGCCTCCCGTACTAGGAAGAGGGAAGCAGTGCTGTTCATGGCCTGCTTTAGACTTGAGGGTTTGGGGAGGACTATCTGTGAATTTTTCTTGAGGAGGAGAGGAGCCAACAAGTAATCATCTTCCCTAAACCTTCCTGGAAAGTAGACTGCCCTGGGAGGGGGTTTGGAGAGGGGTGAGGATGACTGCTAATGGGCACAGAGTTTCTTTTCTTCTAAACTTAGCACTAATGGCTGTACAACTTTTTGACTATACTAAACACCACAGAACTGTGCCCTTGAAGGGGGTGAATTTTATGGTATAGCTGGCTCTCCACGTCCACCAGTTTCCATGAGTGAACCCAACTAAACTCTGAGTGAAAATGTAGCTGGGCCTATGATGGCTGTGTCTAGGCTGACCTCATACAGACTTTTTTCCTCTCCATTCTTCCCTGAACAAACAACTATTTGCATAGAATTTGTTTTGAATTAGGTATTGTAAGTGATCTAGAGATGATCAACATGCATAGGTTAGAAGCATTTAGCTACTATTTATACCAAGGATCTGTGTGTCTGGGACTATGATCCTTGGGAGGGCGGGTAGTATCCGGGAACCACTTCCCTGTGGATAACAGGGATGACTGTACATGAAAGACATCACAATGAAATTGTAAAAACAAACCTCCTAGCCCATTATAAGCAAAGCCCACACAGAAAGCCCCCAGGCCCTGTAGCTGTAGGTGGGGCCTGCCCAGTTTACCTAGGAGGTCGGCCCCTTCATCCACATCCCCGATGACCTCAGAGCCTGCCGTTGACAGCTCGTGGTACAATGAGTCGGTGTTGATGCCAAAAGCTTTGTTCACAATCCCCTGAGTTGGGCTGTTAGGGTGCACAGGCCAGGAGATAGAGCAGAGTCAGGTACCACGAATCTGCTGCATGTCCACCCACTTCCCGCTTTGCCCAGTGCAGCCACTCTACACTGACACCACGCTGCAAGTGCAGGTGTGGACAGTAGACAGTGAGAGCAGGGGCTTTACCAAAGGCACCAACTCAGGTGGACACTAAGTCCCCTGGACCCTAAGGCTTGGTCCGAGTTAATACCTGCTTCCTGTGCGGTCCAGGCGGGTCTCTGGACACATGTCCAGCTCTGGGGTGGAGTCGATAATGTCTTGAACGTCAGACCACTCATCGCTGCTGCCCATGCCTAGGGGAGAGCACAGAGGGACCTGGGGTCAGGAAAGGGTCCAGCCATCTCTGCCCTGCTCACAGCTACCCTCTGAACTCTTATCTGGAGACCCTGAGCTAGACTAGCCACTAGGCTGGGATCATCAGAAAAGGGCTCTTCCCTGCTGATTAAGTGATGCAGAACCCCAAAACTGTGAGCATCTGAGGGAGGTAGGGCTGCAGTGGTCTGTCTACACGGTATTGTCTGGCAGCAAGTCCATCCCCAGAGTCCCTATGTCTGCATAAGCCAGTGAACTGCTCCTTTTCATGATCTAACTGAACAAGCCAATTGTCATTTCCCTTTCTTTCTCTTATTTGTCTGTGTGCTGCTGGGTGACTGGAGTCTACTGTGCCATGCTGAAATGTGTCCCCTCAAATCCACATGGTATGGACAGACCTCTGGTGACTGTATTTGGAGGTGGGGCCTTTAAAGAAGTGGGTAAGGTAAAATGAGGTTACTGATCCAATCTGAGGATACAGCCATACAGAGGGACGGCTCTATGAGGATGCAGGGAGGAGGTGTCAACGAGCCACAGAGACAGGCCTCAGAGGAGCCAGCCCTGCCACACCCTGATCTCAGACTTCCAGCCTCCAGACTGTGAGGAAGGACATCTCTGCTGCCCAGGCTGTCCAGCCTGTGGTGTTTGTGATGACAGCCTGAGCAGACTGCTACATTGGCCCAGGGTAAACCTGTACTCAGAAAAAAAGTCTCCCCACATCTGTAGTCCCAGCTACTTGGGAGGTTGAGGCAAGAAGATAATCTGAGCCCAAGAGTTTGAGGTTGCTATGAGCTATGACGCCAAGGCACTATACCGAGGGCGACAAAGTGAGACTCTGTCTCAATTAAAAAAAAAGAGAGAGAGAAAAGAAAAGTCTCCCTAGCTGTGGACAAGACAGTGCAGAGCTCAGGGACACCGGGACAAGCGCACACCTATGCTCACGTTGCGCATCTCCTGGGTGACCTGGACTTCCATGTTGCGGCTGTTGCGCTTCTCCCGGGCCCGCTTGCTGTTCTTTGTGCCAACCCCATAGCCTCCCAGGGGCTGCAGGCTCTCGTTGAGTGGCGTGACTGCGGCTGAGGGCACAGAGGATGTGGGTGTGTTGGACTTGGTGCCTGTGGTGCTAGGCGTGGCGGCCGCTGAGGACTGGCCAGACTCAGACATCTCATCTTGTGGACACTAGGGCCAAACACAGGGGGAGGGAAAGCGAGTCACTGGGTCCTCATGCCCACGTCTCCCACATGGCCGCCTGAGGCCCTGGCACTCCGCTTGGCCACTCCGCTGCAGTCAACAGCACCTGCCTGCTCTGCTGGGCCAGGAGTTCTCGCTGCTGCCTGTTGGCTGGTTCTTTCAGCCTAGTCACTCCTAGGTTAATTCATGCATCCAGCTGCTGCCTCTGGCTTCCCAGAGCAGTGCCAGCTTACTTAACCGGTGTGAAGTGGACTTTTGGGCTGCACCCTCCACAGCACGATATGCCAAAGCCTGGTGGGTTGGGGATGGTGCTATCCAGAGGACACCGTGGGCAACGCTTTGCAGCTAGTTGTCTGTCAAAAAGTCACAGCCCAGCCTAGGGCAAAGAATACTAAACAGGGACCCAGGAAAGAGGTCAACCAGGCTGATGCCCCATCTGACCGAGCTAAAACACTGCATGAATCCACTGGTCCTCTCACTGCTGCCCTCCATGGCTACCAGAAGGCTCTGCCTTGGCTCGCATCAGTGGCTGGAAAGGAACCCTGTGGTACGCAGCCCCCACTGCCCACCTGGACCAGAGTTCACCCCCAAACACCAAGACTAATTGGATAAACTAAAATCCCATTTTTTATACAACAGGCTAGCACACAAATATTCCCGGGGGGAAGCACAGATTATGAAAAACTGTAATCAACCATTTACCTTAAGAACATCATTGGAGAGGAATACTTTAAAAAATTTTTTTTAATTCTGTCTCCACAGACACTGTCAAAAGTTGCCAGAGCCAACTATGTTGCAAATTGTCCTGGCAGAGCTCAGGGAGGAACATGTTCCATTTAGATAACATAAGACATGAACAAACACATCCTTTTCCTGATCAAAGTATTGGACAATCTCAAGAAAAACGGCTGCCCATCCAACCACTCTTCTGTTATCCAACATTGATGACCCTCAAATGGCCCTGAGCAGGCCCTTACAGCAGCAGCCTACCCAGTCCTGGGTGACCCCCTGGCAGGGCAGGAAGGGCAAGGCTGTGCTTCTGGGCAATACCCCCAGGCAGGCGCTGTCCAAGTTGGTAGGCTCCCCAGAGAGTACCTTGGAGGCCTTTCTAATGCTCAGGCTGCTTGCTAGCCCTCTCTGCAGCTGGGTGAACACTGCCCCAACTCAGACCGCCCTCACTGTGTAGGGCAGATGGGGCTCCCAGAAGCCACGAGCTGGCTCTGAGATGTACCTTGCTACTTTGCACAGAAGACAGATGTCTGGCTTAATCTACCAGGCTCCTAAGCTTCTATACAAGGAATCTCAAAATGATACATCTTTCTCCACAGTGCTTGTTCTCAACCAGGGGTGTCTTTGTGCCCAGAGGTTGTTTCTGGGTGTCACAACTGAAGATGAGGTCCCTAAGACACTAGGGAGTGAGGCCAGAGACACTGTTCAACGCCCTTGGGTGCCCAGGAAACCCATAGCTAAGCATGTTCCAGCCCCAAATGTCACCTGCACTGAGGTGAGAACCTTCACACCACACCTATCTGCCTCCCATGGATGTGGCTTTGTATAAACATCTTACATTTGGATTCCAGTGCTGCGGCTTAAGCTTAATTTGAGAAGAGAAAAACCCTTTCCTCCTCTTACCACCACCAAGGCCAGAGTGAGGGTCTCTCACACTGAAAGTCTCTGTGATGAAGCTTTCAAAGAACTTTGCCAGCCCCACATATTAGAGGCACCCAGGTATCCACCTGGGCAGGACCCTCTGCCACCACCCAGCAGAGGGAGGCAGGGAATTTCACGCAGGCCAGGTGGGGACCAGGTGAATGGCTGAGACTTGGTGCTAGACCACCATCCTCATGGCCTGTCCCCACCCTGTTGGTAACCTTCATGATGATGGGGCAGGTCTGTAGTCTAACCATGCTTCTTCTTGGTTCCCCTAGCTCTCCCTCACCCTGAGGGGCCACCACTTACCCATGGGATACTGCCCCTGGTCACAACTTACCTACAGGCAAACCTCTCAACCTCCTAAACATCAACGTGGAACAGTGACCTCCAAATGCAAAGAACCCAAACTCTTAGCGGTCATTCCTCACCATGAGTAGCCACAACTGTTTGGTTAAAACACTGAAAATACAGTACATAAAAACAAAAAACAAAACAAAACAAAAAACAACAAAAAATTAAGAAATTAGAAAAACTTTAAAACCTAGAGCATAAAATAAAAAGAACTTAGATGTAATTATTTTTTTAAAAAGAAAAATCAAATAAAATATACCTATGAACTAAAACATAAAACACTACAGTTTATGAAAAGAAAGACTATCTTAGACAACGCAGAGGTGAAAGAAAAGACACTGTGAAAGAATAGCCACACCAGACACAGACGTGAGGAGGGGAGTCTGGGCCAAAGGGTCAGGCAGGAGCCTGTTAGGGCTTTCTGAGGTTCATGTGGCTTCTTCTAATGCTTACAGGTCAGGTCCCAGCTATAGGCCCCACATGAGCCACTGTAACTGGCAAGGCCAAGGAAGCCAGGTCCACAGGCCTTGCTGACTCCTTTCCTGTGCACACGGCACAAAGAATAGGGGACGAATATCCCAAATGTCTCAGACATGCCACTCCCCAGAGCAAACTCAGAAGCAGGGCCCCTTTCTGACAGAGCTGGCAGTCTGCAGCAGCCTCCTGCAGGCAAGCTGGACACTCAGAGGAGGAAGGACAGTCGGCAAAGAATGCAGCAGGAAAGAAGCTGCCAGAGAAGCCCCGGCCCCACATCCTTCAACCCAACCATATTGGAGGCCCAGGGCCTTTGCCTCTGTGGCATCCTCCAATGGCTTCCACGGAAGAGCCACCCTAGGAAGGTGGTGAACCCTACCTGGCAATGGGGCCAGAGGCCTGTCCTGAGATAGCCTGCCTCCCCTGGCCTGAGTTCCCAGATCAAAGCCAGCAGCCAGTGACCTCTGGCCCCACAAGCTGGGGTTCGTTCAGCGGGTAGCTATGCATACCTTGGTGGGTGGGTGGGGGAGGTCTGTCTTCTCAAACTCAGAAGCTGAGGAGGTGACCAAGGACAAGCAGAGCAGAGCCTGGCACAGAGGCATGACCTCCTTGCCTTTGCTTTTTCTCAGCAAGTGCAGACCTCAGTCTGGACATTTTCTCTCTCTTAGGAACAGAATATGGTTGGGCTGGGGGTTAGTCTGAGGGTGATACTTGTATTTTGGGGTGTGGTTTGGCAGAAGGCCACTAAGCTCAGCCCTGATAGACATTGGGTACCCCTGGCCACAGAGTAGCCTATTCAGGAAACAGAGAGGTCTAGTCCAGACTAGAAGGGGCCACACAAGGCCATGCAAAGTAGCTGTGGCAGCACAGGGCCTGCTGTGTGGCCCAAGTTTCCATATATCCCTGATTGGTCTCCCTATTTCTGTCTCCTGTCAGGGCAAAGGTGGATTAGCCCAGGAAGAACTGCAAGGTAGTTTGCAAAGGGTAGTTTGCAAAGACAGGGATTCTGCCTAAACAGACATGGGGCGCCGCCAGCGACGGAGAGGAGACCCTCACTCCACGACACGGCTACAAAACCTGGTAGTTGGAGCTGGATTGCAGCTGGCCGAGGTCACTCAGATGCCAGTGGTCCCCCGCAGGCACGAGCTTGCCCCCCATCTGTGCACGTACCATGCCGTCCGCCAGGGGGAAGACATTCAGAGAGGTGGGGCGCTCCTTCCTGCTGGTGTGTGGGGGAGAGGAGAGGAAGCAGTGTTAGAGGCGGCTGCAAAACAAACAGAACCCTCCAGTTGATCACGCTTCTGCATAGCATCACGCCCCCCCCCCCCATCATGCTTGATTTACTATTTTTATTTAGTTCAGTTTTAATAGTGCTGAAAAGCCCTGCGGACTGTCCTGGCCATGCTGACTGAGCCCCGGGGGGTGACTTTCAGATGTGGATCTTTCTTGTGTAGCACCCAGACATGCCTCCTGTGATGTTGCCACCAGCCCCACCTCTGACCCTAGGGCCAGCAGAGAGCATCTACCCTTCCCAGTCCTTTGTTCCTTGCCCTCCTTCTGCCCCTCTTTAGTGGCTTTTATTTATTTATTTTTTTTGAGACTCATTTTGTCACCCTTGATAGAGAGCCATGGCGTTATAGTTCATAGCAACCTCAAACTCTTGGGCCCAAGCAATTCTCTTGCCTCAGCCTCCCAAGTAGCTGGTACTACAGGTGCTCACCACAACACCCAGTTGTTTTTTTAGAGATGGGGTTTGCTCTGGCTCAGGCTGTCTCAAACCTGTGAGCTCAGATAATTCAACTGCCTTGGCCTCCCAGAGTACTAGGATTACAGGTGTGAGCCACCATGCCCGGCCAATGGTTAGTGTTTTTAACATGAGGCCTTATCATTGCAAAATGCTTGAGAAAGACATATTCAGAGTAAAGAGTATCCCCACATTTGCTGGAGCCCAAAGGGCACCTCTCCCTCTTCCCCAGCTGTTTCAGAGCTGACACCTAGGACAGAGGCTTGCTAAGGAAGGAGTGTTTGGGAGGCTGGAGCTGGAAGAGGCAGCCTCAGTGTTGCCATGTGGGCTTAGACCTGGGGGAAGGCCTTTTGCGGGCTGTGAATGTGAGGACAGAGACCTGAGTTCCCATTTCACATGGTCTGTTGGAGGCTTCAAATTAGGTGGGCCCAGATGACAGAGACCAGGGCCAGCTCCCTGAAAACCCCAGCTGGGAGGAAGGTCTCATAGGAGCCCCCACTGCCTCCAGCTGTTTAGGCATAGAATTACTCAGCTCTTGACATAGCCTCTGAGGCTCAAATCTCAGTCTCCAAGCATCGCAGGAAAGGGTGCTTCTCAGGGGTCCCAAGGATGAGAAGGATGGGGGAGGGAGCACACTGGCCACCACTGACTAATGTGGCTAGGTGGGCAGTTTTATGAAGTAGGGTTCTGGGAAGAGGTTTCTCTCTGGCTGGAGGGCACACACAGTCCTAGGGCCAAGCCAGCTGGTCTATTCTGTTCAGCAGGATGCTGTTACCTGGAACATGAAGGTCCCTGGACCTGCTAGGACCTGGCAGTGCCATCTTGCTGGTCTGTGGCAGGGACAGAGGCAGGGGAGCTGCACAGGGGCGCTCACTCAGGCCAAACCCACCCAGAGGGCAGTTTCCTGTTGATGTGTGCACAGGAGGTGGCTATTCTTAGACATGTCTAAACTCAGATCGTAAAGAAGGATGTTGGAATTGGGAAGCTCTGGATATGCATATCTATCAAAACTCAGTGGGTCTCACGGTTCCACTCTCACTCTAGCTGCTCTCTGACCACAGCTGTGAGAGGGCGCACATAGTCCTGGGGCCCAGATTGACCCCACTGGGAACTTATAATCATGACCTTGGTGATATGCACATAGCGGGCCACCAGACCCAAGCCTTGACAGGCCAGTATAGTCTTGGCTATTGCCAGATGTTATAGGGCGATAGTAGGGAGCAGAATGGGGCCCATCTTGGGGCAAGGGGTATACTCATAGCTCCCCTGTCCACAGCCCAGTGTTAGGATACATCTCCATGCTCAGCCAAGATGCTACCTCTGCTGTCTTTCCTTTGATCCTCCCTATAAAATCCCGCCAGGGCTGGTCTCCAAGCCTGGTGAGTGCCCAGGGTACTGCCTACTGTCTGGGTGTCTGAGCTTGAGAAACCTCATAGCTTTCTTGGGGGGATGTGAGTGACCTCCCCTTCTGATACCCTTGCCCATCCTTGTGGGTCAAGTCATCCACAGAAGTCACACTACCCAAGTAGGTCAACATTATGCCACCCACTCTGGGTACCATGCTAGGCACCAAGGGACCAAGATGGACATGATGCCAGGGTGGAGGCCCCTCACCCACCCATCATGCCTGGGTCAGTGCCAATCTGTGGCTAGAGCAGGCACTTGTTGAGTGAGCAAGAGAAAGAGTTGGGCCAGGACAGAGCAAGGAGCCCAGCACTACTGCCCTACTCTGTGGCTGTGCCAGTGTCTGGTCTGCTACCTCCTCAGTGTCAATCTCATAAGTGCAACTGGCCAGGACTGCTCATCTGTAACATCAGCTGCCAAAGGTATCTGACGTGGACTAAAGAGCCATCCTGTGCTTCTAATTACAGCAATTAGCCTCTTGGCTGTCCCCTTGGAAACCCAAGCCCAAGGTGATGTCCATGGGATGCCCAGACACTGCACAGCTTTACCTTTTCCTCCACGACTGGCGAGGACTGAGGGGCAGCAATAAACACAACGGCCAGCACACAGCAGCGACAGCACAGAGGGCAAGACAAGAAGACAGCCATTTTAGAGCAAAGGTCATGAACATGTGCACACATGCTTACAATGAAGTCAGATGATAACAGCAAGACACTTAGGGCCCTACAAGACAGACAGGTCACACACAGATGTCTACAAGGGACAGACATGTGATACAAACCCTCTGGGCTTCAAAAGAAGCCTTTGAAGGGAGCTTGTAGAACAGGTCAGCAAGTGACAAACATCCCCAGTGCAGGGTGGACAGCGAATGTTCCCCCTTAGACAGAACCCAGCACACATGCACACAGCATGAGGATGACAACACACACGTAGCCACACAACACACACACATGCTCCTGCTCATGTGGCCTCTGCAGAGTGATGGCCCCCCCCAACACTAATCAGTTTATTCTAATGACACAGACTCAGAAAACCAAGCCAGGAGTGAAGGAAAACGCTTGTCTGTGGTCAGGAGTATTAGCTGCTCAGTGCCGTGGACACCTTCACAGCCCTCAGAGGGGAGATGGGGGTCTGGGCTAAAGCAGATGGGACAGACTCAAATCTCTGTCTCCCAAGAGATCACAGGGTCTCTGCCAGAGAAGAAAGAAGACTCTGGTGGGGGGGAAGGTCATTCCCCATAGCTGCTGACACAGCAATAGCAAAGGGTCCAGCAGCCTGAGCCCTGCAATCTGCAGCTGAGGACAGCAAAGGGGCTGTGCCTTCCTTATCTCAACCAGCTCTTCCCCTTAGAGATGTGCAGCTGTGGCTGCTGTCCACATTTGGGGTGGGTGGCAGGCAGGCATGGTACACCCCAACCATCTTATTCCCAGCTGGGGAAGGCCCAGCTTGGGAGGCTTCTGATGACAGCTGTTGCATTAGGGCAGACAGTTTTCAAGGGCTGGCTGGGTGGGAGACAGGGGAGGGGGTGCAGTAGCCAGGCCACACACTCCCTTCACAGCTAAGCTGCCAACACACAGGAAGATGGCGGCCACCAGCCCTGGTCATTTCTGACATTCTATAGAGACTCTGGCTCATAGCAGAGCCACCAGAGGTCTGGGAACCAAAGTGACACAGCTGTTCACATCTGGTCTCGCAGGTCCCCTTCTGGCAGG
Organism: Galagoides demidoff; assembly: GCA_963574575.1. Classification (NCBI taxonomy): domain Eukaryota; kingdom Metazoa; phylum Chordata; class Mammalia; order Primates; family Galagidae; genus Galagoides; species Galagoides demidoff. The sequence goes on along the minus strand of CAUYQV010039893.1, from coordinate 800 downwards.
ATCAAATATGGTGGCAACCAAGGCTTTAGCATTAATCTGGGCAAAAGACCTTCCCTTCCTGGATAGGTGGGCCTGTGAATCCTGATTCATGAATAGAGGGTCTCCTAGGGGCCTTGGTTGCGTGTGATGAAAGCCCCTGCCAGGCAGCCAGTACAGCCCTGTCACTCTTGCTGATGGCCCCAAGGCAACTGGATTCACAGAGGAGGCAAGAACCTGAGGCTAGGCAGCAGCACGGACAGAATAGACCCACAGATCCACCCCTCACATGATGGATGGGGAGGTAGTCTAACAACAGAGACTTCAGGAGCCACCACGCAGCTGCAGAAGGGACCAAATGAGCAAGGCCTGGAGCATCCTGAAGTCCTGATGAGGAGGGGCAGCACCAGCTGCAGGATGGCCTGCCATGGGCAGGAGCCCAATACTCAGAACCCAGAACCCAGGGGCTGGGCTATGCTTGCTGCAGACTCTGCCCAGGGCTGTGGGTCCCTACTTGGGCCCTACAGCACCTCATCATGGAGAGGTCCTGTAAATGGTAGGGATCTGGAGGCCTGACCTGGCCCACAGGAATGGGATGTAACCTTCAGGGGATGGCTGAGTTCATATAGCCTTAAGGTTCCAAGGACACTCGTGGCCCGCAGTCCTCAGTTCTAGAGTCACACCTTTTTTTTTTTTTTTTTTTTTTTGAGACGGAGCCTCAAGCTATCCCCCTGGGTAGAGTGCCATGGCATCACAGCTCATAGCAACCTCCAACTCCTGGGCTCAAGCGAGTCTCCTGCCTCCGCCTCCCAAGTAGCTGGGAC
>CAUYQV010039892.1:0-25292 GCA_963574575.1 Galagoides demidoff | reverse complement strand
GGCGCCTGTGGCTCAATCGGCTAAGGCGCCAGCCACGTACACCTAAGGTGGCGGGTTTGAATCCCCAGCCCGGGCCCACCAAACAACAATGATGGCTGCAACCAAAAAATGGCTGGGCGTTGTGGCGGGCACCTGTGGTCCCAGCTACTTGGGAGGCGGAGGCAGGAGAATCGCTTGAGCCCAGGAGTTGGAGGTTGCTATGAGCTGTGATGCCATGGCACTCTACCCAGGGGGATAGCTTGAGGCTCCGTCTCAAAAAAAAAAAGAGAATATGCTTAGTATAGATAAATGAGAAACTTCATTGATAATGATATAATTGATAACCTATAGTTCTCAAAACTTGTTGAAGTTCTGCTTCCTCTGCAATTTAAAGATCTTTTTCAGCCAAGCGACATGGCTCATGCTTGTAGCACTCTGGGACTCCAAGGCCATTTGGATTGCTTGAGCTCACAAATTTTAGACCTTCTTAGCAAGGGTGAGACCCCCATCTCTACTAAAAATAGAAAAACTAGCCAGGTGTTGTGGCAGGTGCCTTTGGTCCCAGCTACTTGAGAAGCTGAGACAAGAAGATCACTTGAATCCAAGAGCTGAGGTTGCTCTGAGCTATAATTATGCCAGGGCACTCTACCTAGGGTGACAGTAAAACTCAGTTTCAGAATAAATAAATAAAAATAAAAATATTTTTCAAGGTAGTAAATTGTAAAAATCTATGCTGATTTTGATTCAGAAGTTCATGTTAAGTGAAGAAGAAGAGACAGCACCTGTGACTCAGTGAGTAGGGCACTGGCCCCATATAAAGGGTGGCAAATTTGAACCCAGCCCCTGCTAAACTGCAACAAAAAATAGCCAGGCATTGTGGCAGGCACCTGTAATCCCAGCTACTCCAGAGGCTGAGGCAAGAGAATTGCGTCAGCCCAAGAGCTGGAGTTTGCTGTGATCTGTGACGCCACAGATTTCTACTGAGGGCAACAAAGTGAGACTCTGTCTATACTTTGGAAGAAGATAATGATAATGTAGGGACATGGGGGGGGGGGGTGTTGTGGTTGTTGTTGAAACAGCGTCTCTGTTGCCTGGGCTAAAGTCTAATAGAGTCATAGCTCACTGTAACCTCAAATTCCTGGGCTCAACTGATCCACCTGCTTCACCTCCCAAGTAGCTGGGACTGGAGGTATGCACCACACACTTGGCTGATTTTTGTGTTTTTTTGTTTTGTAGACATGAGGTCTTTATATGTTGCCCAGGCTGTTCTTGAACTTGGCCTCAAGTGATCTTGCTGCCTCAGCCTCCCTAAGTGTTAGGATTACAGGAGTGTAAGCTACTGTGCCAGGCCTGAATTTTTTTTTAAAAGTAACTATAATCCTAGCACTCTGGGAAGCAGAGGTAGGTGGATTGCTTGAGCTCAGGAGTTCAAGAACAGCCTGAGCAAGAGTGAGACCCTGTCTCTAGTCTCTAAAAATAGCTGGGTGTTGTGCTGGGTACTTTAAGTCCCAACTACTTGGCTCGGCGCCTGTGGCTCAATCGGCTAAGGCGCCAGCCACGTACACCTAAGGTGGCGGGTTTGAATCCCCAGCCTGGGCCCGCCAAACAACAATGATGGCTACAACCAAAAAATAGCCGGGCGTTGTGGCGGGTGCCTGTGGTCCCAGCTACTTGGGAGGCGGAGACAGGAGACTGGCTTGAGCCCGGGAGTTGGAGGTTGCTATGAGCTGTGATGCCATGGCACTCTACCCAGGGGGATAGCTTGAGGCTCCGTCTCAAAAAAAAAAAAAAACAAGTCCCAACTACTTGGGAGGCTGAGGCAAGAGAATCACTTGAGCCCAAGAGTTTGAAATTGCTATGAACTCTAATGCCAATAGCACTCTACCAAGGACAACAAAGACTCTGTGTCAAAAATAAAAAAGGTAATTTCTAGAGTTCATGCCTATAATTCTAGCACTCTGGGAGACTGAGGCAGGAAGATTCCTTGAACTCAGGAGTTTGAGACTAGCCTGAGCAAGAGCAAGACCTCATCTCTATGAAAAATAGAAAAATTAACTAGGTATTGGGGTGGGCACCTGTAGTCCTAGCTATGGGGAGGCTGACACGCGAGGATCCCTTGAGCCCAGGAGTTTGAGGTTGCTATGAGCTAGGCTGACACCATGGCACTCTGGCTTGGGCAGGAGAGTGAGACTCTGTCTTAAATAATTTTTTAAAAAAAATCTCTTCTTACGTTAATAATATTAGCACTATCTTTTCTGGATGGATCTTTAATTATTTTTGAGAACAGTTAATATTTTGAGCTAATATAAGAATTAATTTGGTAATTAAGAAATAAAGAAATTGGTTATTTCTTGCAGAAGAAAAGTTAATAGCACTCTGAAACTTCAGTCAGTTCCCAAGCATAAGGATGTGAGAGTTCTCTGATGAGAGATACTTTTGATTTCAGCAATTTTGAAGATTTAAAATTTACTGATACTTTTTTAACCTCAGTGCATAAATTATAGTGAACATATTTAACTTGTCAGTGACTTCAGATGTTGCAGTATTGTAGGATGCTCATTTTAGATATTTCTCTGATACATAAGCAGATATACTTGTTGCATATGATTATAGGACATTTGACTAATTTTTTTATCTAATGCTGTGTGCAAGGAATAAACATTCCCATTTATTAAGAATTCAGGATGCTTAATTTTTTTTTGTGGAAGTTCTTATTAAGCTTTAATAGATTTTGTTACAGTATTTAAGAATTTCATCAGTGAGTTGAAATAACTAGATTTTGGATTAACTTCTCTGTTTCTAGACATATGACATATGAGTGATATGACATATAATTGAACTCTGTGGCCTTAAGACTTTTTATATATTTAAAAGACTAAAATGGCTTGAATTGAATTTCATATAAAAGATAGCAGTGTTTTGCCTTAGATTAGTTATGGACATCTTAGGATAAACCACATGTAATCTAATGTGATATGGTAATAAATACTATATCAGTTAAGGTTCTTTGGCTAAAAGTGGTAGAAATCTAGTTTGGGTAACAAGTGAAAAGAAAAAAGGGATTAGTTATCAGGAACCCCTGAGGTAGCTTGTAAAACTAAAGGGAATTATAAAGAACCTGATGGTAGGGGACTGCTGAGATCCAAGTTGAGCGAAACAGTGCATGTTTCTCTCCTCAGAGGATATTGGATTCCAGTTGTTTGTCATCTTATAAATTACTACCCAAGATTTACAAATCAGATTGTCGTCACTTCAGCTGAAGGAACAAAAATATCTACTTCAAGAATCACCTTAGTACAGTTTTTACAAAACCTGTAAATTTTCTTTTAAAAACAATCTGGGGCTCAGTGTCTGTGGCTCAAGCAGCTAAGGCACCAGCCACATACACCTGAGCTGGCAGATTTGAACCAGCCCGGGCCCAGCAAACAACAGTGACAGCTGCAACCAAAAAATAGCTGGGCGTTGTGGTAGGCACCTGTAGTCCCAGTTACTTGGGAGGCAGAGGCAGGAGAATAGCTTGAGCCCAGGAGCTGGAGGTTGCTGTGAGCTGTGATGCCACAGCACTCTATCCAGGGACACAGCTTGAGGCACTGTCTAAAAAAAAAAAAAAAAAAAACCAATCTGGAAGATTATTTTTAAGGCTGGTCACAGTGGTTCACACCTGTAATCCTAGCATTCTGGGAAGCAGAAACAGGTAAATTGCCTGAGCTCAGGAGTTCAAGACCAGCCTGAGCAAGAGTGAGACCCCCCATCTCTAAAAATAGCCAGGCATTATGGTGGGTGCATATAGTCCCAGCTACTGGGGAGGCTGAGGCAAGAGAATCGCTTGAGCCCAAGAGATTGAAGTTGCTGTGAGTTTGTCATGCCATGGCACACCAAGGGTGACAAAGAAGACTCTGTCTCCAAAACAAACAAACAAAAAAAAACCAAAGAATTATTTTTAGAATAAAATTCAAGTAAGCCAAATTAATTTATAGAACATGGTCATGGTCTATGGCTTATAGATATACTTTCCTATAATTCTTAATTTTTTTTTTTTTTTAAGAAAACTACAGGCTCGGCACCCTTGGTTCAAGTGGCTAGGCCGCCAGCCACATATACCTAGGGTGGCAGGTTCGAATCCAGCTCAGGCCCTCCAAACAGCAGTGACGGCTACAACCAAAAAATAGCCTGGCGTTGTGGCGGGCACCTGTGGTCCCAGCTACTTGGGAGGCTGAGGCTGGAGACTCACTTGAGCCCAGGAATTGGAGGTTGCTGTGAGCTGTGATGCCACAGCCCTCTACCCAGGGTGACAGCTTGAGGCTCTGTCTAAAAAAAAAAAGAAAACTACAGTGTTTATGTAAGTAAGGTTAGTTTGATTTTCATGTGTCTGGTGGCTTTTTGATGATTTTCATTTTTCTATGTCTTAGGTATATTTGAAAGCTCCCATGATTCTGAATGGAGTCTGTGTTATCTGGAAAGGCTGGATTGATCTCCAGAGACTGGATGGTATGGGCTGCCTGGAGTTTGATGAGGAACGAGCGCAGGTAGGGCGACTTCAGGCTTTCCTGAGCATGGTTCCTTTATTTAGCTCCAATCTTGCCTTGTCTGGAGACCTACTACTTAGTCTTTAAGAGTAAGTATACAAAGTGTTATATTTAAGTTAATACTGAGAAACTCTGAAGATGTTAAGACCCAAATTCTGGTCCTAATTTTGGGAAAGTTTTTCTTAGAGTAGTGCTCAGTTTTATTGGATTACCCTGTCTGCTCAGTGGGCACTTCAAAATCCAGTTATTGGCTCTTTTTGACATTTGTTCTTGTTCTTTAAAATATGGTGAGGGAAGACAAGCAGTTCAAAATAAAATGTAGGGGCTCAGCGCCTATAGCTCAGTGGCTAGGGCGCTGGCCACATATACCAGGGCTGGCAGGTTCGAACCCAGCCTGGGCCTGCCAAACAGCAATAACAACTGCAGCTACAAAAAAATAGCCAGGTGTTGTGGAGGGCATGTGTAGTCCCAGCTACTTGGGAAGCTGAGGCAAGAGAATAGCTTAAGCCCAAGAGCTGGAGATTGCTATGAGCCATGACACCAAGACACTCTACTGTGAGAACAACATAGTGAGACTCTGTCTCAAAAAAATAAAATAAAATAAGGCTTGGCACCTGTGACTCAAGTGGCTAAGGTGCCAGCCACATCCACCTAAGGTGGTGGGTTTGAATCCAGCCCAGGCCCGCCAAAACAACAATGACGGCTGCAACCAAAAAATACCCAGGCGTTGTGGTGGGCGCTTGTGGTCCCAGCTACTTGGGAGGCTGAAGCAGGAGACTTGCTTGAGCCCAGGAGTTGGAGGTTGCTGTGAGCTGTGATGTCACAGCACTCTACACAGGGGGATAGCTTGAGGCTCTGTCTCAAAAAAATAAAATAAAAATAAAAAGGTAATAAAATAAAATGTAGGAGCAACACTTTTTGAATGAGTAAGGAGCTTAGCAAATCCTCTCCTCAAGAAGCAATTATAAAACTGGACAAAAATTATTGAGGAAAACACACCCATTTCAGGTCTTGGGAAATTAGCCAAAGGACGTAAATTTAGAGGCATTTATTTGAGCAAAGCTATTGAATTTTAATAAGATCAATGACAGTGTGTGGTATTTTAGTCAAAAATTGTTCCCATCTCTCCTCTAGCTCTGTGATCCTTGAGATTCTACCCTGGGTGGGCAAGGCAAGCGAAGCCATGAGGACTGGTTAGCTCTGCTGTCCTATAAGAGAGAGCTGCCTTTATTTAAAGCAAAGCTTGGAAAAAAATATATACCCAGGGATGTTACTGAAAATGCTAGATGTCTCATTGGCAAACAATCTAGTAAAGTTAATATTGCTACAGGAAGCAGCAAAATGGCAGACCAATCAGAAATTTATCCAGAAAATCCAGGGGAAAAGTTTGCTAAAGTGGGCCCTACTAAGATTGTACTTAAATGGTCCAGAAAACTGTGTGCATGTGCAAGGCTATGCCTGCTCTGACAATAACTCAGAAGGCCCTTTCAAGCTACTAATCCTTGGGTAACCACAGGGTATACTGGTAAACTCCCAGAACTTTGAAAACCTTCTCTAAGCCACCCACAAATCCAGTGGCAAAAGCCTGCTGGCTCTAGGTGTTTAAGCAAAACCTCTGCCCAATCATTGATTGACAGCTAAGCTTTGCAAAAATATCCAGTTTTCAACAAAAAATTATGAGACATGGAAATAAATATGAAACATATGATTCATCCGGGGGAAGAAAGCAGGCAATGGAAACTGTCTTTTGAGGGGGCCCAAATGTTGAGTCTTAGTAATACATACTTCATAGTAGTTTCTATAAATATGTTATAAGAATTAAAGAAAAATTCATTCCATAATGATTAAAGGAGATTATCAAAGCAGTGACCTTTCAAATAGAGACTATCAAAAAGGGATCTAAATTATAAAAAGCAATCAAATAGAAATTCTAGAGTTGAATAGTATAGTAACTGAAAAAAATTACAAACTCAATAACAGATATGAGCTGACAGGAGAAGAAATTAGTGGCTGAGCATCTTGACTTGTACCTATAATCACAGCACTTTGGGAGGCTGGAGTGGAGGATCACTTGAGCCCAGGAGTTTGAGACCAGATTGTACAGCATAGCAGGGCCCTATCTCTACCAAAACATTTTTTAAATTAGCTAATGTGTGTGGTGGCTCACGCCTGTAATCCTAGTACTTTGGGAGCCTAAGGCAGGTGGATTACCTGGTGCAGGAGTTCAAGACCAGCCTGAGCAAGATCAAGCCCTCATCTCTAAAAACTAGCTAGGTATTATGCCAGACGCCTGTAGTCCCAGCTACTCAGGAGGCTGAGGCAAGAGGATCACTTGAGCCCAAGAGTTTGAGGTTGTTCTAAGCTATGATGCAATGGCACTCCACCCAGGGAGAAAAAGGGAGTTTCTGTTTAAAAAAAGAATATAGCTCAGTGACTAGGGAGCAGGCCACATACACCAAGGCTGGTGGGTTCGAGCCTGGCCCGGGCATGCCAAATGCAACCAAAAAATAGCTGGGCATTGTGATGGGCGCCTGTAGTCCCAGCTTCTTGGGAGGCTGAGGCAAGAGAATCACTTAAGCCCAAGAGTTTGAGGTTTGCTGTGAGCTGTGATGCCACTCTCCCAAGGGTGACATAATAAGACTCTGTCTCAAAACAAAAAAAAAAAAAAAAAAAAGAAAAAAATTAAATTATCCCTGTTAGTATAATAGTTTTTTGTTTTTATGTTTTGTTTAGTTTTGTTGAGACAGAGTCTTGCTATATTGCCCTTGGTAGAGTGCGGTGACATCACAGCTTACAGCAACCTCATACTCCTGGGCTTAAGCGATTCTCTTTGTCTCAGCCTCCCAGGTAGCTGGGACTACAGGCGCGCGACACAATGCCCAGCTATTTGTTGGCGTTGTTGTTGAAGTTGTCATTGTTGTTTAGCTGGCCTGGGCTAGAGGCTGGGTTCAAACCCGCCAGCCTCGGTGTATGTGGCCAGCGCCCTACCCAGTGAGCTATAGGCACCGCCTATAATAGTGTTTTTAAAGGCTAAATAATTAAATAATATAAATATTTAGGCTGAAATATTTTAGCAGGTACTGTCTCTTTGTTATTTTCTAGAGTGTCTTTTTTTTTTTTGAGACAGAGCCTCAAGCTATCCCCCTGGGTAGACTGCCATGGCATCACAGCTCATAGCAACCTCCAACTCCTGGGCTCGAGCGAGTCTCCTGCCTCCACCTCCCAAGTAGCTGGGACCATAGGCGCCCACCACAGCGCCCGGCCATTTTTTGGTTGCAGCCATCATTGTTGTTTGGCGGGCCCGGGCTGGGGATTCGAACCCGCCACCTTAGGTGTACGTGGCTGGTGCCTTAGCCTATTGAGCCACAGGCGCTGAGCCTAGAGTGTCTTTTTTAAACAAATTTGTATAAGTCAAAACCTGTCACATAAATTGTCTCTTCTTAATGACTCTTCTGAATATTCTGCCAGGTTCACTTCAGAATTATAGCTCCCTAAATATCAAATTAATTTTAGTTAAAAATAGGAGCTCCATTAAGATTCTTCCCAAAAAGAAGTAAGAGAAAAGAATTGGAGAGGAAGACATGAAACTGTCTTTTTTGCAGTAGTTATATGTACTTAGAAAATCCAAAATAATCTACAAACTATCAGAAAAATTAATACATGAATTTAAAAGAGCATTGGATATAATACAAGATCAGTATACAATCAATTGCATTTCTACATACCAGCAGTAAATAAAGACAAAGGTGACACTGCAATACAGATGAAGGGAAAGGTCTCCTGTTTTTTTTTTTTTTTTTTTGGAGACATAGTCTTCCTCAGTGCCCTGGCATCTTAGCTTACAGCGACTTTAGACTCTTGGGCCCAAGTGATCCCCTCAGCCTACTGAGTAGCTGGGACACAGGCATCTGCCATAATGCCTGGCTAGTTTTTCTATTTTTAGTAGAGATGGGGGTTTCACTCTTACTGAGGGTGGTCTTGAACTCCTGAGCTCAGGCGATCCACCCTCCTCAGCCTCCCAGAGTACTAGTATAACAGGCATGAGCCACCATGCCCGACAAGGAAATAAATGATTCTGGGGCAATAAAACATCCTTATGGGAGGAAAAATATGTTAAAAGCCCCTACACCATTCACAAAAGTCAATTTCAGATGGATAGTTTATAAAATGTAATACAGTAAAGCTTTTAAAGGAAAATGAGAAGATCCTTTTTATGACCTTGGAGTAGGCAAAAATATTTTGAACAGGGCTCAAAAGATGCTAAATTACAAATAAATAATAAATTGAAACCAAGAACTGTTTATGAAGGCTCATCTCCTATAGCTCAAATGGCTAAGGCACCAGCCACATACACCAGAGCTAGCAGGTTTGAATCTACTGCAGGCCTGCCAAACAACAATGACAACTACAACCAAAAAATAGGCCTTCTGGTGGGTGCCTGTGGTCCCAGCTACTTGGAAGGCTGAGGCAAGAGAATCACTTAATCCCAGGAGTTGGAGGTTGCTGTGAGCACTGACACCATGGCACTCTACCCAGGGCAACAGCTTGAAGCTCTGTTTCAAAAAAAAAGAACTTTATCAAAAGACACTATTAAGGGAATGTAAAGAGCTAGGTGAGGTAGTTCCCACCTGTAATACTAGCACTCAGGGAGACTGAGGCAGGAGAATTGCTTGAACACAGGAGTTTGAAACCAGCCTGAGCAACAAACAGCAAGATCCCGAATCTCTACTAAAAATAGAAAAACTAGCTGGGTGTTGTGGAGGATGCCTGTAGTCCCAGCTACTCAGGCTGAGGCAAGAAGACTGTTCGAACAAAGCCCAAGAGTTTGAGACTGCTGTGAGCTATGACATCAGAGTACTATACCCAGGGTGACAAAGTAAGATTCTGTCTCTAATAATATTAGTAATAATAAATATTAAAATAGAAAAATTAGTCAGGCATGGTCGCGGGTACCTGTAGCCCCAAATACTTGGGAGGCTAAGGCAGAAGGATCTCTTGAACCCAGGAGTTTGAGGTAGCTGTGAGCGAAGCTGATATGCTACAGCACTCTAGGCAATGAAATGAGACTCTGTCTCCAACAAAAAGAGAGGGAGAATGTAAAGGCAACATTAACTTGCTGAACATTTCATTAGGGTAAAATATTTTCTGGCAAGGACTTACACAGAATATATTAAGAACTCCAGCATTCAGTGAGCAAATACTTTCATTGAGAGAAAATACCAAGCCCAATAGAAAAATATGCAGAAGACTTTTAGCAGGCATTTCAGATGAGGCTATCCAAATGAAAGGTGTTCACCTTTATTTAGTCATCAGAGAAATGATTATTAAAAACCATAAGAAAGTACTACTACACACTTACCAGGATGGATAAAATAAAAAGACAGATTATGTTAAACACTAGCAAGAATGTGGAGCAGCAGTTTGTGTTGGTTTTAGAAAATTGGCACAACATAAAGAATGTAAATACTGAAGCTGCACCTATGTATTCACCTGTGGGCTAGCAGTTCTGCTCTGAGGCACATGTGCAGGGACTAGGACATTTGTTTAGCAGTATTATTAGTCATAGCCAGAAATTGTAAACTACCCACTTGCTCACCAGCAGTAAAATTTAAGTGCATTTTTTTCACATAAAGAAATACAATGAGTCTGAAAAACTGCAATTAATACACCTATATGGGTGAAATTTACAAAAAGGGACATGCTATAAGAAGCTATTATATAGTAGTCAAAAATGGGCAAAACTGTTAACATGCTTGAATGATCTATGCTTAGGAGAAGGAAGGCTAATTATTAGAGTGAAGCAGAAGGCTTCCAGGATGCTGCTACTGTTTTTGTTCCTCCATATGGATTCTAGTTGTATAGGCAGGTTTAATTTGTAAACATTATCAAGGTATATTTTAGGACAGTGCTGCCCAGTAGGATTAATATTCAAGTCATATACTGTAACTTAAAATTTTCCAGAACTCCTGTTAAAAAAGAAAAATAGGCTCGGTGCCTGTGGCTCAATTGGCTAAGGCGCCAGTCACGTACACTTAAGGTGGCGGGTTCGAATCCCCAGCCCAGGCCTGCCAAACAACAATGATGGCTGCAACCAAAAAATGGCCGGGTGTTGTGGCGGGTGCCTGTGGTCCCAGCTACTTGGGAGGTGAAGGCAGGAGACTCACTTGAGCCCAGCAGTTGGAGGTTGCTATGAGCTGTGATGCCATGGCAGTCTACCCAGGGGGATAGCTTGAGGCTCCGTCTCAAAAAAAGAAAAGAAAAATAAACAAGTATGATTTTTGTATTATATTTTATTTAACCCAATATATTCAAAATATTACTTGAACATATGATCAATATAAAAATTTTTTGATGGAATCAACCCAAGTGCCCATCACCCATGAATAGATTAACAAACTGTAATATATGTATACCATGGAGTACTATTCAATCAAAAGAAAAGATGAAGACTTTATATCTTTCTTTTTTACCTGGATGGAGTTAAAACACATTCTTCATAGTAAAGTATTACAAGAATGGGGAAAAAACTATCTAATGTTCTCAATACTATTATAAAACCAATATATAAACAACTACAATCCCACACACAAAAGAAAAACACAAATATAGTTTAGCCAAAGGGAGGGAAGAAAAGAGAGAGGGGAGGGGAAATAAGAGAGGGTAATTTTTGAGGTCTCACCTAATGTACACAGTGTGAGGGTGTTCAGCATGCCCCTGGGTGAAGGGCTCAACTACAACTTGAACTTTACCTTAGAAGTGAAAACAAATGTGACCTAAACATTTGTATCCTTATATCAGTCTGAAATTTAAAAAAATTCTTGAGGTAGTTTATCTTTTTTTGTACTTAAAAATCACAGTATACAGGTGGCGCCTGTGGCTCAAAGGAGTAGGGTACCAGCCCAATATACTGGAGGTGGCGGGTTCGAACCCAGCCCTGGACAAAAACTGGAAAAAAAAAAAAATCATAGTACAGGTTTGGCGCCTGTAGCTCAGCAGCAGCTAGGGTACCAGCCATATACACCAGAGCTGGCAGTTTTGAATCCAGCCCAGGCCTGCCAAACAACAATGACAACTACAACCAAAAAAATAGCCGGACGTTGTGGCAGGTGCCTGCAGCCCCAGCTACTTGGGAGGCTGAAGCAAGAGAATTGCTTAAGCCCAAGAGTTTGAGGTTGCTTTGAGATCTGATGCCACGGCACTTTACTAAGGGTGACATAGTGAGACTCTGTCTCAAAAAAAAAAAAAATTCACAGTATATCTCAACCCAGACTACAATAAGTCACATGTAGCTGGTTGCTACTGTATTGGACAATACAGCCTCAAGATATAGGTACTTTGGGGGTATGTTTAATATACTGCAAATAAAATGTTTTGTGAGTTTTTCCACAAATGAAGATATTTCTGTTATAGAAACTCAAATTTAAATTGTGTTTACTGATTGTATTTTCATCTTTTAATTTTAATTTCTTTTATATGTAGGGATAGATTTTAATGTCTTCTTTGTACACTGTTTTTTGTTTGTTTGTTTTGTTTTGTTTTGTTTTTTGAGACAGAGTCTCATTATATTGCCCTCAGTAGAGTGCTATGGCATCACAGCTCACAGCAACCTCAAACTCTTGGGCTTAAACAATTCTCTTGCCTCAGCCTCCCAAGTAGCTGGGACTATAGACGCTTGCCACAATGCCTGTCTATTTTATTTTTATTGCAGTTATCATTGTTGTTTAGGTGACCCAGGCCGGGGTCAAACCCATCAGCCTCAGTGTATGTGGCCAGCACATAACCACTGTGCTACTGGCGCTGATCCAACACACTGGGTTTTTTTTTTTTTTTTTGGCCAGGGCTGGGATTGAACCCACCACCTCCAGTATATGGAGCCAGTGCCCTACTCCTTTGAGTGACAGGCACCACCCAACATAGTGGTTTTTAATAATGAAATTTTCAAAGTTTGAAAAACTGAAAATTTTGGCATTTCACCATTGGGTACTTTAATGAGAGATTTCTAACTAATTTTGAACAAAATGTAACTACAAGGACTCAACAAAAAGGTTAATATCATGGTAGGAAATAGGTTATTTCAGGGTAGTTCTTTAAAGATTCAAATTTTCTAAAAATCCAAAATAACTATGTACTGTTACAATGATTTTTTTTTTTTTTTGAGATGGAGCCTCAAGCTATCCCCCTGGGTAGACTGCCATGGCATCACAGCTCATAGCAACCTCCAACTCCTGGGCTCAAGCGAGTCTCCTGCCTCCGCCTACCAAGTAGCTGGGACCACAATGCCCGGCCATTTTTTGGTTGCAGCCATCATTGTTGTTTGGTGGGCCCCGGCTAGGGATTCGAACCCACCACCTTAGGTGTACGTGGCTGGCGCCTTAGCCGATTGAGCCACAGGCGCCGAGCCACATGATTTTTTTTTAAATCACCGTAACTTTGTCACATAAATTACATAGTTCAGTTACTTTATGGCTATATAAATATATTTAGAAGTTACAAAGCTGTAACTTCTAAGTGATTGGCTAAATGTGTCACTTCTCTGGATGCAGTTATGAATTATATGTGTACCATAAATAATTTTTAATAAATTTCTATTTTGCAGTTTTTAATTCAGTGAGAGTATTATTTTTTTATATAATATGTGTTCCACTAACCTTTGCATTACATTGTTAATATAAGAGTCAACAATTTTTATCTTCATCGTACTTTTAATTGACTTGATTTTGGCAGTCATGAATGTCTTACCTTTAAGATGATGACCTTTGAAAAGTTTTATTTGAGTTCATGATTGGCTGAGAAAAAACTGAACCATTATTGAAATTAGCAAATTTTCTATAAGAAGTACCTGATGACACTGATATAAGTGTTTTTTATTTGCATAGTTTTTCTGTTAATGAAGCCAACATACAAACAGCTTTGTTGTTTTGTATGTGCACAAGATTTTTGGTGAAATTAATTTGGAACAGTCATTGATTTAAATGAAAAGTTATGTTCTGCAGAGTGATGTGTTAAATGTACTATTTTCAGCTGCACGTATTGAATTTTCTTTGAAGTAGATGCTGATGCCTTTTCAGCAGATTTTTTCTTTTGGTTTTCATGTGATCAGTGATATCATTCTGGTCCTCACAGAGAATAGTGTATATCTATATTTTGTGCAAATTGCACATTCATCATCCACTTTCTCAGAAATAAATTTAATTCTTAACTTTTTATTAAATGTGAACTTGTAGTTTTTGAATTGTTTGCTATAGAAAGGTATTAGCAAACTACAAAATAAATATAGATTTAGACAATACAATAAAGACAATCACTGAAGCAAAAATGACCAAAATATTCTGTATATGCTCTATGACATGACTCCAAAGACTTTGTACAGGTTATAGTATAGACCACAGTGTAACAGACATAACAAGCGGCTGCTTGGAACCAGAATGTCGAAAACCTCTTCTTACTTTGGGTGAGCATGTGGTTTTATCCTCAAACAGTATCCAAAGCTTTTAATGCTATGCCTTGAAAGCGAGGCGTTACATATGTTGCAATAGGAAAGGATCAGGGTAACACTGGTAATCATCAGTCATCTTTCCGATTTTGCCATTTGTTAAAATATGAACTCTGTTCACTGCACATACATCTCACATGTCATTAGAAAAGTCTGAGACAGGCTTGGCGCCTGTAGCTCAGTGGCTAGGCCGCCAGCCAGGTTTGAACCTGGCCTGGGCCTGAACCTGGCCTTGGCCTGCCAAACAACATATGACAACTACAACAAAAAAATAGCCGAGCGTTGTGGTGGGCACCTGTAGTCCCAGCCACTTGGGAGGCTAAGGCAAGACAATCTCTTAAACCCAAGAGTTGGAGGTTGCTGTGATGCCACTGCACTCTACTGAGGGAGACCTACTGAGACTCTGCCTCAAAAAAAAAAAAGTGTGAGACAACAATTGGAACTAGAAAATTAAGAGCTACCAAATCTCTTTGGGCTGATTTTACTGCAAATATTTGTAATTATTCTTTTTATTCTTTTAATAAAAGAAAAATCTACAACCATTGCTAGAGTACACATTATTGGCTAATAACTTCCTTAGGGA
Source organism: Galagoides demidoff (assembly GCA_963574575.1). Classification (NCBI taxonomy): domain Eukaryota; kingdom Metazoa; phylum Chordata; class Mammalia; order Primates; family Galagidae; genus Galagoides; species Galagoides demidoff. The sequence goes on along the minus strand of CAUYQV010039892.1, from coordinate 10,711 downwards.
ATTAGATCATTTCTCATATTACATGCCCTCATTTAATCTCCTAGTTTTCCTCTACTGAAAAAAGATAGTTAAGTTTGCAAACTCATTCTATAAATAAAGCTACACACCTCATTGTTTAATATGACACTGTAGTCGCCTTCAAGGTACTCCCCTTGTGAAGCTATGCACCACCATCCGCCGGTCCACCCTTCAGTTTTGGAACTCTTTTTCTGTAATGGCCATCAGAGCTGTCATTGTTTAAGGTCTGACAGTTAAGCTTACAAACTAATCCTAGAGAAAGTGCTGGTGACTACATCCGCATCATTTTTACTTTTTTAATTTTTTTTTTTTTTGAGACAGAGCTCAAGCTGTTGCCCTGGGTAGAGTGCTGTGGCATCACAGCAACTTCAAACTCATTGGCTTAAGTGATTCTCTTGCCTTGCCTCAGCCTCCCAGGTAGCTTGGACTACAGGCGCCCGCCACAATGCCCAGTTTTGTTTTGTTTTTGTTTTTGTTTTATTGCAGTTGTCATTGTTGTTTTGCTGGCCCGGGCTGGGTTTGAACCCTCCAGCCTAGGTGTATGTGGCTGGCACCCTACCCTCTGAGCTATGGGCTCCACCTAAATCCTCATTATTATGTTTGTAAGTTGGTTCCTGCATCTCTGGTCATTGCATCAGTTCCCAGGAAAGAGGAATGATGAGATGTTCCTTAAACACATGCGGCAACTTAGGCTTCTATCTCACTGGGTAGAATTAGAGTTACATAGCCACTTCTTGCTGCAGTGAATCTAGGAAAATGAGTATTATTGATGACTTTTTTGGTATTGTTTGAATCTTATAATTCAAGTATGTCATGGAAAATCCTAGCATTCAGAAGTATGTGAGTACAAAGGTCAAGCATCCTGTGCTGTAGATAGGGAGCTTTTTTAAGCTGGGAGGCATTGTGGTCAGATTGTGCTTTAGAAGATGTGCTCTCATGGCTGTGTGTTGAATTGGGGAGTGATAGAATGGAAGTAGGAAGAGACTGTGAAGGAGACTTATAATGGCCTAGGTAAGCGTTCTTAAGGGCCTGAACTAGGAAAATATAGGAATGAAAAGGAGACTAAAAATTCCAAAAGGATGTGAGAAAGTAAATGGATAGACTCAGTAGTTATAAACTCTGGAGAGGTGAGGAAAGAATGAGAAGTAAAAGATGCCTCAGGTTGGCTCAACGCCTATAGCTCAGCAGCTAGGGCACTGGCCACATACACTGGGGCTGGTGGGTTCAAACCCGGCCTGGGCCTGCTAAACAACAGTGACAACTACAAAAAAATATCGGTAGCTGGGCATTGTGGTGGGCACCTGTAGTCCAAGCTGCTTGGGAGGCTGAGTCAAATGAACCACTTAGGCCCAAGAGTTTGAGGTTGCTGTGAGCTATAATGCCACAGCACTCTACCAAGGGCAACATAGTGAGACTGTCTCAAAAAAAAAAAAAAGGCCTCAGGTTTCTAGTAGAAATGAATGGATGGTGCCACCACCTGCGGCCGGAGTGAAGTACAGGAGAAAGTTTAACTTGCTTGCCTTTTTAGACATGTTCTTTGAAGTATCTGGATTTTCTTTCATGTGCAGATCTTTAGCCACTAACTGGGAAAGGATTAAATAAATTTGTTAAATGTCAGCAGATATTTTTTTTCTTGATAATTTCCCTTGGATTCTTATTTGCTTTTTGTTATCTAGACATTTCTAACATTTGTATGGTCAGATCTGTTAATCTTCTCTTTTATATTTCTGGCTTTGGAGAGGGCCTTTTTAATTCTTAAATAATAGAAGTATTACCAACTTTTTTTCTTGTTCTTCTGTAATTTAAATATTGATCAGGATTTTATTTTGGCGAATAGAATGAGGTTAGGGAAGAAAAGGGAAGAGCATTTTCAATTGTTAGAATATTGTTAACATGAAGACTACTGTTAACATGATTTCTATTTCCAAGGTATAATGTAAAAAGTGAAAATATTAAATTTTTCTTTCAAAAATACCTCTGACATTAGTTTTTTATGGTGTTGTTTTGAGAAATTCTGTGCTGTTTGTTTCTTTCAAAAAATAAAAACATTCTCATATTTTAATTTTTTATTATAAATCAAAATTTAAAAAGCATTTCATGTATTCTGACAGCAGGAGGATGCTTTAGCACAACAGGCTTTTGAAGAGGCTCGGAGAAGAACACGTGAATTTGAAGATAGAGACAGGTCTCATCGGGAGGAAATGGAGGTGAGAGTTTCACAGCTGCTGGCAGTAACTGGTTAGTACTTTCCCCCAAACTCTCAGGCTGTTTTTGTGATGTTTGTGCATAATGTTAACAGTTAAATTTTGTCTTTCATTTTAATTCATTGATCCAAATCTTATGTCATTTTTTTCTTAATTTTTCAGATTATTTGTAAAAATTGCCTTTTGTTAACATAGAATATGTATTTTTAAAATATTACCAAAACTCTGGGAGCATTATTACTTTCTCTTTTTCTGTGAATGTTTGTCTTAATTTTGTAACAGTATAATTTTTAGTCATTTATGTGATGTCTTTATATTTTTGAACTACTTGAAGAATGGAATTAATAAACTTTTTCTTTTAACATTTTTGTTGTAAAGTAAAATACAGATACAGAAATATATATAAAAGAAATCTGTAGCTTAATGAAGGCTAACACCCTTAAAACTACTATTTAGGTCAAAAAAATAAAACTTTGGCAGCTACGCCAACAGTCCTCTCCCTGTGCATGGCTAATCATGACTCCACTCAAAAGTAATCATTACCCCATAAGTGCATCAATGTACAAAGTTATGATTTAATAAAAAATAATGTAAAAAATAAAGTTAATTAACCTTTTAAAAAAAGTAATCATTATCCTGATTTTTATAGAAATTGCTGCTTTGTGTTTCTTTATAGTTTTTTTACCTGTGAGTTTTAGACGTTGAAGTGTATCTTGCCCAGTCTTAAAATTTGATATGTCTTTTCATTGACATGGAATTTTAATTTTTGTACATAACACTGCACCCTGCTTTAAGCAGACTTCAGTTTTAACATTTAATACAGTATATACAAATCATTTAATTTAATTAATTTATTTATTTGTTGAAACAGTGTTTCACTTTGTCGCCCTTGGTAGAATGTCATGGCACCATAGCTCTCAGCAACCTCCAACTCTTGGGCTCAAGAGATTCTCTTGCCTTAGCTTCCCAAGTAGCTAGGGCTACAGGTGCCCACCACAAACCACTTGGCTATTTTTAGAGATGAGGTCTCGCTCTGGCTAGTCTTGAACCTGTAAGCTCAGGCAATCCACCTACCTCGGCCTCTCAGAGCTGGGATTACAGGTGTGAGCCACTGTGCCCGGCCCTATTTTATTGTATTATTTTTCTGAGACAGTCTCACTTCCTTGCCCTCGGTAGAGTGCTATGATGTCATAAATCACAGCAACCTCCAAACTCTTGAGCTCAAGCAGTCATCTTGCCTCAGCTTCCAGAGGAGCTGGCACTACAGGTGCCCCCTACAATGCCTGGCTACTTTTTTTTTCAGAGATAGGGTCTTACTCTTGGTCAGGCTCTAGTCTTGAACCCTGGAACTCAGCAATCCACCAGCCACAGCCTATCAGAGTGCTAGGATTACAGGTGTGAGTCACTGCGTCCAGCTCTTACACAAATTGTTTAGAAATACAAATACTATAAAAAAGTATACTCTTAACAAATCAGGAATAAAAACAAAAACTAATGTGTTTGAAAAAGTATGTTGTCAGATGTTAACATCTATCATGTGCTTGAAGTTTATAAACTTATCAATATAGACATTTCACATAAGAAGAAATAGAAAAGGTTAAGTAGGATTACATGAGTCCAGGATTTTGAGATCAGTTTGGGCAACATAGTAAGACCCAGTCTCTGCAAAAAAAAAAAAAAAAACCCAGAAAAATTAGCTGAGCATAGTGTTGTGTGCCTATAGTCCTAGCTATTCAGCAGGTTGAGGCAAGAGGATTACTTGAGCCCAGGAGTTAGAGGTTTCAGTGAGCTATGATGCCACCACTGCACTCTAGCCCAGGCAACTGAGCAAGACTGTGTCTTAAAAAAAAAAAAAAGGAAAGAAAGAAAAGAAAAAAAACCCTGGCTCGGTGCCCATAGCACAGTGGTTGCAGCGCCAGCCACATACACCAAAGGTGGCAGGTTCGAACCTGGCCTGGGCCAACAATGACAACTGCAACCAAAAAATAGCCTGGTGTTGTGGCAGGCGCCTGTAGTCTCAGCTACTTGGGAGGCTGAGGCAAGAGAATCACTTGAGCCCATGAGTTTGAGCTTGCTGTGAGCTATGATGCCACCACACTCTACCGAGGGTGACATAGTGAGACTCTGTCTCAAAAAAAGAAAAGTATTATGTACCTATGGTTGTTAAATTTATAGAGACAAAGTAGAAAGGTAGTTGCTGGGGAATATGGGGAGTGGTTGTTTAATGGGTGTAGAGTTTTCATTTTGCAAGATGAAAAGAGTTCTAGAGGTTAATTGCATAATAGTGTAAATGTATGTAAATAACTGAACCATGCACTTTAAAATGGTTAAGATGGCAAATTTTATTATGTGTATTTTACACACTTAAAATTTTTTAACAGGTTTTAAAGTCATTGTTAAATAATGCATAAAATTTGGGTTTATAGGTATATACTGTTATTTAAATTAACATGTAAGTATGTGTGGACAAAGACACTGGTGAAGAGCCAAGACTAGAGCTAGACTGAACTGTCTGAATCTGGCTCTGACATTTACTTAAGTATCAGTTTGAACAGCTTACTTCACTTTTCTGTGTCTGAGTTTCCTCATCTATAAAATAGGGGTAATAATTGTGCCTCTCACAGGGTCAATGTGAGGATTAAATAGTAAATACATGTTAAAGGACTTTTAGAGTATGTGGTACTAACTAGACATCAGCTGCTGTTGCTATTTAAAATATCCTGTTGTGTTAAAATTTATTTATTTAGAATAAATTTTAAAATCATGCCTATTAAAAACTAGCAACATGTATATTGCTTATCACCAACGTCAATAATTTTGTGTTAAGTTTTGAATAAGTATCCTAAAATATAATTTCCCTAATGTGGAAAAAAAATCACACCTATTGAGGGATTAGTGTGTAAAATAAAATTTAGTATCTTGTCATGATTTCTAGAACCCTTTGTCAGTGAATTAATTTATCTGATGGACTGATAACAACTGAAGATATCCCCAAGAATACTTTTTAGGTAGGAGGGGATATATGAGATCTATTTGTTTTCTTTGAAGCTTTTACAATTCTTGTGATTTCTATCCATGAATACAAGACTTCCACACCATGTTCTTTCATTCTGTATGTATAAAATTTAGAAGTTTTAAAATGTATAATGTGCATTTGTTATCTTATGCTTCTGAATTTTTTTGCTTATGCTACTTGTCCCTGATGTAGAATATACTTTTCATTAAGGCCCAGGTAGAATGTTAACTGTCAGGCCCTTCCTTAGTCTTCTTAACTATGATTAGCCCTTCTACCTTTTAGTTTACATAGCACTTCTTATTTCTATCAGTGTATTGAAATAATTATAAACATGTCTATCCTCCACTTGTTTGTGATCCCATGAGCTGGATACCTTGGTTTTTTTTTATTTTCTACCACAATAATTTAGCTATTTAGTTATTAAATGGGTATCTTTAAATGGCAGCTTCTATCCTACCTATCTGAAAACTAGAATTACTGGATAGCCTTTAGGATAGTTTTAAATAGATAGTACGTACTGATAGTACTAACAGGAAAGAAAAAGAAAAATTAGTACTATTGGTACTGATAGTACTAATAGGAAAGATTCTTTATGTTTATAATTTGTTGCTTTATATTGATTAGTTAAGTTAAAATAATAAACCCCTGTATTCTGCATTAGGGACTGGGAAATATATAGATGAGGATGCATAGTTTCTGTCCTTGAGCAGTTACCAATTTTAATTAAGGGAAAATGGAGGTATAAACAGGTAATCGCAGTGTACGTTAGCAGTCTCTGTACATAATGGAGGTTCAAAAGGGGAACAGTGGTAGTGTAGCAGAGGGAACACTGAAGTCTTTTTCTGCTTGACAGGTTTACAGGAGAATACACTTAAAGAGATTTGAAGGGAAAGTGTGGGTTTGCCAGCTAGACAAGCTGGGGAAAACATTCTAGGCAGGAGGAACAGTGTATGCAAAGGCATGGAGGAGGAAGAGAGCTTGCCAAATCAGAGAACATGGTTGGTCAGTTTTTCTGGACTTTAAATGAATGTAAGAAAAGTGCTGTTCGGTTTGGTGCCTGTGGCTCAGGTGGCTAAGGCACCAGCCCCGTACACCTAAGGTGGCGGGTTCGAATCCAGCCCAGCCCACCAAACAACAATGACAGCTGCAACCAAAAAATAGCCGGACCTTGTAGCGGGTACCTGTAGTCCCAGCTACTTGGTAGGCAAAGGCAGTAGACTCGCTTGAGCCCAGGAGTTGGAGGTTGCTGTGAGCTGTGATGCCATGGCATTCTACCCAGGGGGACAGCTTGAGGCTCCTGTCTCAAAAAAAGAAAAGTAAAGAAAAGTGCTCTTCAGCTACATTATATTTAAAGAATAACTGTTTGACAATTAATGGAGGAACTATTTAGGAACTTTTTATATGTATTTTACTTTTATAAAATGTAGATTAGATAATAACTATTCTAAATTGTTAGTTGATTTTTCTAACTTACAGTGTTATTTGAAGAAAGACAAAAATATAGTCTGTTGATAGAAATATCAAATAATTTTTCCTCAGGTAGGTGGTTTGCAGTCATTTTGGGAACATGGGCTTTATGATCAGGCCTAGTGGAGATTCCTGCAGCATGACTTGTCAGTCTCTCTTAAGCTTCAGTTTCTCATAGAAATTGTTGAAAGTTAAATGGGAAAATACTTGTAAAGCACTTAGGGTGGTGCTTTATAGTAAATAATAGCTCTAAAGTACTTCTTTAGCACTAAAAGCTCTACTACAATGCTTGTTCCAGTTAATTGAATTATTTGGCTAACGAGAACATCCTTTTAGATCTCTAAAGTGTATCAGAGCACTTTCCATGCATTATGACCTAGAGCGTAGAAAAAATAGTTGAATTTTCATCAATGATTTAAGATCCTGTAGACTCTTACAGCAATAATTTAAAACGATGGTTCTTTTAGAAACTGTCATCTAGAAAATTAGACTAGAATCTGACTATAGAGCATGAACTGGCACTTAGTCGCATAGAGGAGATTTAGGTTTGCATGTCTTTTGGCACTTTGTATGTGTATATACTTTGCTTCTTTATCTGTCTCTCTCTCTTTTTTTGCAGTTTTTGGCTGGGGCTGGGTTTGAGCTTCTGGCACATGGGGCTGGCGCCCTACCCCTTAGAGCCACATGCACCACCTATCTTGCCTCTTTTAAGAGGCAAGGTCTCACTGTATTGCCCAGGCTTTCAAAATCCTGAGCTTAAGTAATCCTCCTGCCTCAGCCTTCTCAGTAGCTGGGACTACAGGGACATACCACTGTACCTAGCTTCTTCCTTTCTTTTTTTAATCCATAAAAAATTCAAAACATGGCTCGGCACCTGTAGCTCAAGTGGCTAAGGCACCAGCCACATACACCTAAGGTGGCGGGTTCAAATCCAGCCCGGGCCCACCAAACAACAATGACGGCTGCAACCAAAATAAATAGCTGGGTGTTGTGGCAGGTGCCTGTGGTCCCAGCTACTTGGGAGGCTGAGGCAGGAGACTCGCTTGAGCCCAGGAGTTGGAGGTTGCTTTAAGCTGTGATGCCATGGCACTCTACCCAGCGGAACAGCTTGAGACTCTGTTTCCAAAAAAAAAAAATTCAAAACATCAGCCTATTTTCTCTTAGTTTACCTCCAGTCTCCTAACAGGAGAATACTGGAGGAAAATGTTGTAATTCTCTTCTGTAATTTAGACATCTTTAGAGATTCAAACATCATCTAATTGTACACACAGTTGATGAAACCAAGTCTTAGAAAAATTAATTGACTTTCTTTCTTTCGCATAGTTGATACTAGAAGAAGAAAAGAGGGCTTAAACCATCTTTTCCTAATGAATTCTCTGTAAATACAGCCTAGCACTGGGAAGTTAATTTTTACACCACCCATAAAGATTTTTTTTTTATTGTTGGGGATTCATTGAGGGTACAAAGAACCAGGTTACATTGATAATGCTTGTGTCAGATAAAGACCCTCACATAATAGTGTTAACCCATAAAGATTCTTAAAGTTGAAAAGTAGAATCGGCTAAGAGAGATTAGAAAATGTTTTGCCTAGAATAGAAAAGGCTGAGGCAGAAAAGAATAATAATGTTTTTCTAGTGGGTGGTCCTAATGCCTGACTGGAGAAGAGGGCCAAGGTAACTTGTGGGTGGCAGTAACCCAGTAAATAGTGCTTGGAAGCTTGGGATTCTGGCCTCACAGAGGCTTGAGATATCCTCCGCTGTTTGGGTAACCTCTGAGGCCTTTAGCTGTGCCATGCTAAACTTGAAACAGTGGTGCCCATGAGGATTTAATGTATATATAAAGTTAAGGTTACTAGCACTGAGAGGCAGAACTCAAAGTTGTTGGTAACCCTAGGGGTTTTGATTTTTACCATTGTCTTTTAACCTGAAATCAGTTGTAAGACTCCTTGGGCATATTTCCATTTGCCACCATCTGTAAAATTCAGAAAGTTTTTCCTTCATAGTAGGATGTAGCATTTTCTTTTTGATTTTTCTGGAAAAGACAGTTTCAGTAGCACAGTGTTTTCTTTACCTTTCAGAGGTAATAGCAGGTGATTGATTATTAATTTGGAAATGAAAAAACTATTGAAATGAAGAAATGTATTTATTTAGTCACCTCTACTAGATACTGCTAATTCATTGGTGTACAATAAAATGATACATAAAAAATACAGAATACTGTGTATATTTTAATCCCCTGTGGAGATTTTTAAAAGAAATGCTTTTTTCTATCTGAGATCCTTCTTCAATTTGAAAATGTTGACATGTTTCTATGGCACTTCACTTCAGGTTTTATATCACTATGACTATACTTTAAAATGTTTTACTTTTATGAAGGAAGATTGAGGTTAGTAAGGGAGAGACTTAGTGTTCTTGTTATAGATGAGTTGGAAAGGAGCAGCACCTGTGGCTCAGTGAGTAGGCGCCGGCCCCATATACCGAGGGTTGGAGAGTTCAAACTCAGCCCCAGCCGAACTGCAACAAAAAATAGTCAGGCATTATGGCAGGCACCTGTAGTCCCAGCTACTCGGGAGGCTGAGGCAAGAGAATCACCTACGCCCAGGGGTTGGAGGTTGCTATGAATTGTGACACCATGACACGCTACTGAGGGCAACAAAATGAGGCTCTTTCTAAAAAAAAAAAAAAAAAAAAAAGTTGGAAAGATAGCTCTGTTATAGTAGGTATACTGTCTGTTTCTAGATACTACCTTCAGCTTGATTGACCTCTTAACTTAAAACTGTAATAGGACTTTTGGCTCTTAATTCAGCTTCAAGGTGACAGAGTTCCTAAAGAGATGTTTTCTCATTATTTAGGAAATACCTTCATTTAGTTAAATTATAAAGTGTCAGCAAATAACTGGTTGTCTTTAATGTCAGAGAATGGGTAAATAATTATTGTTTATTCAACTATAGACAGTTTTAATACAGTTCAGCAAATCATAGAATTTTATGTGGAAACTATTTGGAAATAAAAATAGGCAAAAAGCTTTATGTGGTTTTTATATTTGTGTTTTGCATGTTTTGGGAGCCTTCGATTCTGTGTGGTCCAAGAAAAAAAATCTCAGCGTCTATTTATTGTAAATTTTCAAAGACTTTAGTTTTTAAATCTTTTAACTCTGCTAGTGTTCATTCTTGAGTAATGACAAGTTAGCCTACTGTGTCTATACTGGGCCTTCTTGGAATGTGTTTTGGGTCAGGGCAGTAGATCAGAATGAACTGGGGATGTGAACTCAGCCTAAGAATGAGAATCTTAGGAGGATCAATGAGAGAGGAAGAGGATACCAGATCTGACCTTCTCCCATACTGAGAGAGGAAGATTCTTGATTTGCCTTCTATTATAGTAGCTATATATAGACTTCATTAAGATTTATATTGTTTTGGTCAGGTGCGGTGGATTGCTTGAGCTCAGAAATTCAAGACCAATCTGAGTAAGAACAAGACCCTATTTCTGAAACTAGCTGAGCATTGTAGCAGGTGCCTGTAGTCCCAGCTACTTGGGAGGCTGAGGCAAGAGAATTGCTTAAGCCAAGAGTTTGAGGTTGCTGTGAGCTGTGGTGCCACGGCACATAGTGAGACTCTGTCTCAAAAAAATAAATAAATAAAAGAATAATAATAATAATAAAATGTTACTTTATATTTAAAACCTTCCTGAAATTGCATATTTTTAAGACCTGTATTTTTTGACATACCTACTGGACCAGCTCTTGCTAGTCTAGTTTGTTCATCTGACAGGTGTTTATAATTATCTGCTTAACTTTTTTGAACTTTTTTTTTTCACTTTTTGGCCAGGGCTAGGTTTCAACCCACCACCTCTGGCATATGAACTTTTTTTTTTTTTTGAGATGGAGCGTCAAGCTATCCCCCTGGGTAGAGTGCCATGGCATCACAGCTCATAGCAACCTCCAACTCCTGGGCTCAAGTGAGTCTCCTGCCTCTGCCTCCCAAGTAGCTGGGACCACAGGCGCCCGC